>JAJAGP010000020.1:1022108-1110834 GCA_025084515.1 Ancistrus triradiatus
ATAATTTTTTATTTTATTTTATTTATTATTTTTTTAATAATAAAAAATAAAAACAAATAAATAATAGTTTTTTAAAAATGCACTGTCTGTGTTGGCACTCTCTTTAAAAAAAAAAAAAAAAAAAAATTTTATATATATATATAATTTTATTTTATTTATTTATTTTTTTTTAATAATAATAAAAAATAAAAACAAATAAATAATAGTTTTTAAAAAATGCACTGTCTGTGTTGGCACTCTCTTTTAAAAATAAAAAATAAAAAAAAACATAAAATAAAAAGGTTTTATTGCTGTAGTTTGATTAACTACATTTTTTACCAGACAACAGTCTCACATTGTGTCTGGAAAATAGACGAAAATGTGTAAATACTAAACCAATGTTAATAGTGCACATGGTGGGACTGTGGTAGCCTAGTAGTTAGGGTACTGGACTCTGGACCAGAAGGTCCAGGGTTCAAATCCCACCTCTGCCAAGCTGCCACTGTTGGGTCCTTGAGCAAGACCCCTAACCCACAATTGCTTGGACTGTAAGATTGTACCAATTGTAAGTCGCTCTGGATAAGGGCGTCTGCTAAATGCTGTAAATGTAAATGTGGCAGCAGCTATTTGTTTTTAATCCCAGTTCCAGTTGAAAGCAGTAAGTAGTAATGCTCTTGTAAAGTCTCCTCATAAATGGTCGTACCCTCACTGAATCCCAGCTTCTCTTTGTTTTCAGTCACTAATGCAGGAAACAAAGTTTCTCTGTCTTTTCCCCACCCTTTTTGAATAGTGGATATCTGCAGGTTTCAAGATGTCATTACTCAGTCCATCACTGCTGTATTTATTGCGAGAATGCATTGTCTCAGTTGTAAACCTTCGGCAATGTTTTGTAACATTATAAATGTCCTTTTCCCCGCATCTTGCAGATCCAAATCGTGTAGTGCTCTACAGTGAGTCTAAGAACGGCCCGGATCAGTGAGGCTGAGTCTGGATGCGCCGTCTCCTCTGCTACTCTGCTAAGAAAAGATGCGCTTCATGGAACACACTCGCTCGCAGCCTCTGATCGACATCCTGACTCGGAACAGATCCTCTGTGCAGCCGGAGTTATAAAAGGACTTCTTCAGTCGGTCAGTGGGCTGAACGCGGAGGGAAGGAGAGGAGTACGCTCGGTAACACGGGTTAGCTGAATTAGGACGGGGAGCCGGCAAGACGCTCGACTCTAAAGCAGTGTAGTGGACCCATTTTTACTGAAGACTATTCTAGAGATCTCCGACTCGCAAAGTGGAACGCTCACAGTAAGCCTTTCTTTAAAGTGGACATGGCGGACTTCATCCTGCTGGTTGCCAGAGAAGAGGAAGCGCCTGGCGTCGCCTCCGCCGTCCCCATGGTGACTTCAGACCGTGCGGACACAGTGTGCTGTTGTGTTTGTACACACTGAAACCCTACGGACTTCATCGAGGCACGGGCATGGGAAAGTGTCTCCCTCTAGTGAGTAGGGGTTGGAAATGTGGCCAGAACAAAACAAAGCGACTGTTTAACGTTTCAGGGGACACAAACCGTTCAGTAGAGCTGGCAGATCATAAAGTCTGGGATAACTGTCTTAATTCGTGAACTGAGTTCAGATCCTGTTAGTGACGCTTGTTTGTCCGTTTGATTCTTTTCCTTTTAGTAATACTAAAATAGAAGTGAACCACCGAGAGGTTCGTGGGTGCACTTAAAACCGTGGCCGCGCTCAGCCTCCGATAACTTTCACTAGTCTTATCGTCGTCGTCTCACGGTTCGCGTCCCGTCCTCAGCCTGCAGGGACGCAGAGACTCGGCTGTAGTCTGACGTTTTATCATTTTAAGTTTGCAATTTTATAAGGACAGGTAGATTCCAGAGAAGAAATAGATAAGACACCTCAGATTATGACTGCTTCTGCTCAAGCTGTTTTACTTCTTCGTGGCATTTCAATTAGTCTTAGAGCTGCTTTTTCTCCCCATCCCTCTCTCTGTGTGTATTTGCACAAGGAACAGAATCGCCGTGTGGGGCCGCGAGGTGTTTTTAGGGCTACGGTTTAACGTGACACGAGAACAGCTGCTTGAAAGAAGATCTGGCCTTCATATTCGATGCACATGAACAGCAACCCTAGCTTTTTTCCAATCAGCACCTCTTATGCATTCACAGTCGAACCCTGCATTCACATAAAAACCCTACTTTTATAAAAAGGACTTGTGTGGTAGAACATTTGATGTCTTAGATTTAAAATGAAGCAGTCACTAAACACACTAAAACCATCACTGTAGTCTGATTTTACACAGATGACATCTGATGTTGTACTTGAGTCATTTTTATAAAAAATGTCACACATGGTTTTTCGTTGCGAGGGCTCAAGTAATGGGGCTCAGCTCATTTCTGAAGCTCATGGACTCTGTTTTAAGTTTAATACCATTGTGGTCAGGAATTCTACCCTTTAGCCTGAAGGATTGTTTTCAGTGTCGGGTTAAAAAAAACAAAAAAAAAAAAAAAAAAAAAAGATCAAGGTTTATTCTTTTCATCTATTTTACCTCATGACAAGATTGAGCGATTCATTCTATATAAAATGAGTAGCACTTTATGTATGAGTTTTAAATTGTGTAATCTAGAACGTCGACAGATCAGTGTGGAATTGAATCATAGTCATTAAATCTAGGCTACTAATTTTTAACAACGGACTGATGCTCCATGTAAAGATTAAAAATAAAAACGAAACTAAAAACGATGGTCGCGATCTTGAAAAACGAAACGTACCAACAGTGTTATTGCCAAAAAATGAAAAAGGGGTCCGTTATCTCCATACGGTTCATCGAAGGGAACTAATTGTAGGTTGTCGTACAAAGCCAAACGTTCATCCATCACTGCCAGAGGTAGAGGCTTAGAAATCAAACGTGGTCTGATTCCCCAGCTGAATTTAACAGTTTGAAATGTTAAGTCTTGAGTTGTTGCATTTCTGCTAAACGCTTTATTTGTTAACACAGCCTTTAGCCTTTTAGGTTTGGTGAAATAGAAACGCTAAATGCACACGACGGTCCAATTTCTGAATACTCAGTCAGCCAAGAGAGGTTTGGTCTGAGGTTTAGCTTCTTTAGTTGTGGATTTGACCTTTGAGGATATTATCATTGCGTGTCCATTAGAACTACAGCTCTGAGGTTTAGGCTCTGGACTGCTTTCAGAAGGTTGTGGGTTCAGTTTTCAGAGCTGCCACTGCTTTTAATCTTCAGCTCCATTGGTAGGCGCTTTGGATAAGGGCTTCTTGATGCTCTGAATGTAACGCTAATGTAATGCCAGCTCATGGGTATGGAAAGGTGCGGTTGACGTCTCTTCTAAGGTTGTTTTACCTCAGTCTGGTGCAGTTTGGCTATTGGCTGACTTTCGTGACGATAGTCGAAGCATGTGCTATCTTTGACTAACTTGGAAGAGATTTGGGGAGTGTTTTTAATTGGGACTGCACTGTTCATACTACTCATTCAAATGGACCTTCAGACACAGGGCCACAGTCCCCCAGTCAGGGTCTTGTATGGATGGAAACTTGGACTTTGTTTACACTAGGTTGTTTCATGGGTCTTGAGTATCAAGATTGTAGCCAGATATTGCTGAACCACGTAACAATGTGTGTAAATGCATCCCAAGACGTTTTGATCTCTGATTTGAATCGAATTTGGACTGTGGTAGCCTAGCGGGTAAGGTACTGGACTCTGGCCCAGAAGGTCCAGGGTTCAAATCCCACCTCTGCCAAGCTGCCACTGTTGGGTCCTTGAGCAAGACCCTTAACCCACAATTGCTTGGATTGTAAGACTGTACCAATTGTAAGTCGCTCTGGATAAGGGTGTCTGCTAAATGTAAATGCTTGCTGTAAATGTACATGAATTGCTCAGACCACTTCAGGAGGACACATGACTGCCAGACCCCACCCAATACTTTAAGACACAGCACACGTCGTCCATGATATTAATCCCCGCATGGCTAGACTCACAGAAACTTAGAGAGTTAGAGATTTAAAGCGTCCATGTGAAAATCGTAACATTTGATGAAGCAATCAGGCTTTGGAAATAAAATGTGCTAAACAAACAGGAAGTGGGTGGTTCATTTGTATCTGAGCTGATTGCAGACAGTACTGTGCGAAAGTCTTGGAGTAGATTATAATCGCAATGTATAGTTATTTCTCCAGCTCTGTATTAGAATGCAAGCAGAAAATACCGAATTTTTATGCAGTATTTAGAAAAACAAACAATAAAAAACTTCTATAGGCTAGAGTGGCAAGTATTTGGTGTTCCCCCCCTTTTCTACAATTAAGAACTAGCAGCATCTGGCAGCTTCATTGGGATTTGACCCTTCTACAGTCTGAAGAAGCTTGATCAGGAACAGTCTTTTGGAAGGGTAGCAGCCAAGAAACGGAGCAGGGTGAAAAGACTAAGATATGCTAAAGCTCACAAAGACTGGAAAGAAGATCAGTGAAGGAGTATTATGGATTGACGCAGCCAAGTTTTTGGATCCAGTCATCGACAGTGTTATATAGGGTCGTTATAGTATTACTAAAACAAATCTAATGGTGGCCTAAGACTTTTGCACAGCACTGTATTAAGTGGGATATAGCAATCAGTTTTCTGTCTATCTGACCGGAGACGCATTTGACTAGTAAGTGTAAACAGGGTCAGAATTCATTTGGTTAAAATCCAGATACAAGACGCATGACAAGACCGAGTGTAAACGGGGACTATCTTCTGTTTTATCTATGCAATACAGTTCTGTCCGTTTTGTTGTGTTGGGAACCAGGTCTGTTTGAAGTTACTGAACATTTTGCCTGCCTTTACCCTGGGACAGGTGAACATGTGCCCTGCTTTTCAGTGCTGTAGTCAGTTTATAAAAGAATTGCTACCTGTTCTCGACCAGAAAGTTTAAGGCCTTTTCACACCGAGTTCAAAACTGATGGAAAATGTTTAATCAGAGCCTGCTCTAATTTCTGCGTTGTTCTGATGCGTTAAAATCAGGCTGACCAATCAGAGCTCTGTTGTCAGGCAGAACAGCTCATCCTGCTAGCAGCAGAGCGCAAGAGCTTCTAGGACGAGGAACACGCCGACTATTAAAAATGATATTAAAGAAAATATCTGGAGGAGTATAGCTGAAAGGCTGGAGAATGATGGTGATGAACCTCAGTGACTGCATGGAACTGTTTTCCTGTTTATTGAAGTGCTAATCTGTTCATGCCCACAAAAACACAAACTAGAGGTTCCTGCACTAATCTTCGCTAAAGTTGACGATATTAAAAAGACACGACGAAATCTCCCTGACACATTAAGAGAAGGGAAATTAAAGAAAGCAAAAGCGGACAGGGAGCTTTCAGAGTGTTTAGACCAAAAATGTAGCACACTTAGTTTGAAGGTCCCGCTATGTTAAAAAGCGTATCTATTTTTATTTTTGGTACGTAAAAAACTTAATCTGTGTGAATAGGCCTTTTCTTCCACTTGAATCTTCTCGTAAGTATTGCGTGGATGTGGATTTCTTGGAATGCCACCACAAGCTTCTGTCACTTGGAAACTCTGCTAGACTAGAACACATGCAGGCCTTGAATGGGCTTCCATTTACTGTTGGACTAAATTGAATTTGGTGTAAACTGTTGAGCGCTGGGAAATGTAGTGAGGAAAAGCTGCTGTTGTGACAGTAATAGATCATTCCCTTTATTATTATTATTATTGCAAAGCTAAATGGGAGTCGCTGGATGATGACTCCCATGATCTCCCTCAGACTTGGCTAGTTGGTCAAACCGGTTAGGAGGCACTTCATGGACTCGTGTTCCCTGTGTTGGGGACTATCTTCTTAGACTGCTGCACTACCCGAGTGTGTTTCTGTAAAGAAGAAAGGAATTGGCCTAGCTGAGATGGTTAATGGAGCGTGCTGGACTGGAATGGAAAAACTTATATAGTTAATATCAGTATTATTTTAACACTGCTGCTGTGGGACTGAACAGTTCAACTCCGATTGATTTCCTTATATATACAAAAGTAAAGGTCTACATTTAATTGGCTGGTAAGATCCAAGCAAAAGGCCTGTATCTGCTACTAAGGTCATGATTAGTAGTGATGCATCAGACCTTCACCAAGATCAGTTACTGCACAGAATACAAACAGTAAAGAGGAATTTTGGAATCTACTTTTAATGTAGCTGCTAAGTACATTCTATTGTTTTGAACTCTTCAGTTGTTGTTTTTTTTTTTTTTTTTGTCTTTTTTATAAGACTGTAGCACTGAGTCAAATCCTACTCTTGATGCATTCGAAGAATCACGATTTTAATAATCCGATAATTGCAGAAAATCTAATTTTGTCAGTAACCGGATCGACAAGTACACATGCATTTGAGTAATCAGATAATAGGAAACCTCTGGGTTTTCATGCCCAAGGCAATAATCGGGTTTCTACTTTGCAACCAGCCTGTAATCTCATAAATCTGTGACATAAACTTCAAACTTTTAATATCAAATTTCTCATTTTATCGAGTGTATATACTGCGTTTGAGTCTCCACAAAGTGTTCGAAACTTTTGCTGCCTTTAATTCTGTGGCGTGTTTAATTCTGGGCATGCTAGATCCAGCGTAAACGAAAAAACACTAAAGTCAATGGAAAAAGTGGCCAAATACAGCGACGCTTTTCGAATACGCAAACCTGGCAACCGTTGCAGAAGGCTCACGCACATGCGCAGCCTGAAAACGCAGATTAGAAACTCGTAACTGGTCTACATGCTGCGAGTACTCTGATTACTGGAGTAAAATCCAGCTCGCTTTATGGGATTTCTTAGTCTGCTTTCTAGATTGGAGTATGCTGTTTGCATGACCGCTTGGATAATCAGAAAACTGCAGAAATCCGTCTATGATCGGATTATTGAGTGCATGTAAACGCACTCGTCGTTATTCGTACAAAACGTCATTGACAAATCGCCTTTGTTGGAACTATTACGTCACGTGCATTATGCATCTTTAACGTGCTTCGTTCATTTGCCTTGCTGTGCAACCTGCAATAGCTCTGCACCACCCCTAGGGGGTGTGCCCCCCACTTTGACAACCACTGGTTTAATGGTAAGGATGTTCGGGTGCTGTTGTGTGAGACATTGCATTACTTTTGCAGTGGGGTTTGTCACGTCATGGCTGTCCGCTGGACATTTTAGCCAGTGAGTCACTGAACAAACTCTGCAAGACTGCTAGTATTATTTGGTATCATTTTTATTAGTTGAGCCCAGTATGGGGCCGATGTCAGTACATTTACAGCATTTAGCAGACGCCCTTATCCAGAGCGACTTCCAATTGATACAGTCTTACAATCCAAGCAATTGTGGGTTAAGGGTTTTGCTCAAGGACCCAACAGTGGCAGCTTGGCAGAAGCGGAATTGAACCCTGGACCTTCTGGTCCATAGTCCAGCACCTTAACCACTAGGCTACCACTGTCCCAATCAGTACTGACTTATCCCTGACTTTCTAAGTTTGATGATTTGAAGAACCGGCTCGAAAAAGTGATCTGTTCGGATGCATTAGGCCTTGGATTTGACTCACTGTGTTTTTGTCTGTTTAAAAAAAAAATGACTGAAGAGCTCAATGCACTTTTACTTGAAGCTAAATTCAAAATAAATGTCAAGACTCCTCTTTAACGTTTGTGTATAACAATGTATATTCCGTTGAGTGACTGGTCTACTAGGAATACCCTAAGTCTTGAGCATTTCCACAGATACACCTTTCATTGCTCGGCATGTGTGCGAGCCACGATATTATTTTTCTAGTGGAATTGTCACGTCACGTCTGTCCGCTGGGGAATCAATACGACGAGAGCCAGACACTGGACAGACTCGGCAACGTATGCTAATGCATTTTTAGGAGCTCAGGACGATTTCAGTATTAGTACCGACACATCCCTACTCATTAATATCTGTGCATCCGCTGTGATTTAGGACTTCAGGATGCCAGATGTTCCTTTGTAGCCTCATGGCTAAACTAAAGAAGCAGATGTTAGACGAGTATCTTGGCTGATTGAGTGTTGGAGATGAGGGAACTTGTACATTTATGGACTGTCATAGCTGAGACAGCGCACCACTTCACTTTGCTGCATCAGCTCGATAACTACACAACGGAACAATAAGGTGTCAGAGATACATGGTGTATTTGTTTTTTTAATGCTGCTGTTTCCTCTGGCCCAACTCAGTCTGGGTGCCAGATCAGCTATGGGAAAACCCCCTTTGCTGCTTTTTGAAACGAGCACCTTGATAACCTTCTCGACTTCCTAACCTTTGGAAATCGGTTAGCCTGAGATGAATCGAACTGTAAATCTTTAGCGAACGCGCAGTGTTTACTTCCCATGGTTTTGTATTGTCGGACTCTGACGCGTGTGTTCAGAGTTCTGCCGCACATTAGTCGAGTGTGAGCTCCTTTTGTGTTTTAGTTTGAGTTGAAAGGGGTGGCGGATGCACATCGAGAATTGTGATGCACACACATCATATGTAGACGTGTTTCAATTTCAGGGGACGCACATCGAAATAACAATATTTGACCAGTCGGAAGCACTTACTCCCCACAGATTAGAGTTAATAGCTATATATATATCTATATAATTATGCACACTAAACTAAAAACCTTAATGTCACCTCTTAAATCCCTCTAATTAGTATAAAGCCAAGGCGAGCAGAGAGGCAGTGGTACAGATGTACTGCAACTAGACTGTTCTTATTCTGTACTATGAAAACGCTTCTATGTTGGCATATACAGTTTCTACTTTGTGTTAGGTTCATTGTGCCGGTGTGTGTACGTCTGTCTGTCTGCGTGTACGTCCAGGCATGTGTACTCATCTTCATTTACCCACTCAAGTTAATACTGAGAAGTTCAGGGTGCCTGCGCTGTAAGAGATGTTTAATGGATCCCGTCAGATTCAGAAAATGGTCTCCTCCCATCCCCCTGTCTGCAACACTTTTTTGTTTTTGTTTTTGTTTTTTTTTAAGTTGTGCCATGTTTTGACTGTTAAAAGGTTTGAATTAATATTTCATTTGTGTGTTGCTCTGTCTGCATTTCCTCCAGTGGGAATGAAGAGGGGGCAACGGTTCAAAAATCTTTGTCACTGCTAATAAACTTGTTAAAAATCAAGTCATCTTTGTCGCTTGTCTGTTCACTGTGAATTTTACAAAACTGCATAGAAATGAATAGGGATCCCCATCAACCAATCAGTAAATTAGGGTTAAGTGATCCGGGTCATCAAGCACATATTGGTATAAATTAGTTCAGTGTTATCCGAATGTACCAGACATGGAAAATAATATGGGTAATAAATATTTGGATTAATAATATTTGGTGATGTGGTGGCTTAGGGGTTAAGGTATCCCATCTTATATATGATAATTTAATTTTTGCAGTTATCCGATTACTCAAGTGGTCACTTGAACAGCGTACTCTTGATTTGCCAGATCGGATTAATGTTTGGAAATTGTAGTATGAAATCCGATAAAGGGAACTGGATTTTTTTTCAGTAATCTAATTTCTCACTGCATCTATCTCAGTATGTGGATTTCATTCGGTTTTCAGTTTTGACTTCGCTTTTTTGGGGCTTTTTAAATTTATTTTATTTTATTTTTTTATTTTATTTATTTTTACATTGACCTGTGCCTTATCCTCTTGTTGGATTGGGCAACCCAGAAATTAAACGCAGCCCAGAAGTAAACGCTACCGAACATCTTGTGGAGACTCCGTGTACGCTTGAAAAAATGAAGAATTGCATTATTTAATTAAAGTTTGAACTTTACGTTGCGTCCTTCTATGAGATTATTGCCTGGTTGCAAAGTATGAGATGACCTGAATCATGTAAACCCGTAGCTTTCCCATTATCTGATTACCCTAGTGTATGTAAACTCGATCAGATTACTGGATAAAATCTGACTTTCTGCAGTTATCAGGTTAAGTGTGTGTAAATGCTCTCAACGTTGGGTCCTTGGGCGAGGTCCTTGAACCACAATTGCTTGGATTGTATAATTGGTTCAGCTGGAAATCACTCTGGATTCGTGTCTGCTAAATACAGTGGTAAATTGTGGTAAATCTGCTAAATTTTCTATATTTCTGCATAAATATGACCTAAAACATCATCAGATCTTCACACGAGTCCTAAAAACAAATGAGACAGAAATAGTATACTTTTATAAATATTATAATTTTTTTAATTGAGGTAAATGATCCAATATTACAAATTAGTGAGTGGCAGAAGTATGTGAACCTGTAGGATTAGCAGTTAATTTGAAGGTGAAATTAGAGTCAGGTGTTTTCAATCAATGGGATGACAATCAGGTGTGAGTGGGCACCCTGTTTTATTTAAAGAACAGGGATCTGGCACAAATCATGGCACAAACATAGGAGCTTTCTGAGGACCTCAGAAAAGGTTGTTGATGCTCATCAGGCTGGAAAAGGTTACGAAACCATCTCTAAAGAGTTTGGACTCCACCAATCCACAGTCAGACAGATTGTGTACAAATGTAGGAAATTCAAGACCATTGACATTTCTGAGGACCTCAGAAAAAGAGGAAATGGGTAACGGTCTTCTAGGAAACTGGGTTGGCAGCATTCATGAGGTTGTCAATTGTGCCACCAACTAAACTTCACTGCAGACCAGTGTTTAATGACTATACAAGGTTGTTTATCTTATTAGTAAATATGCTAGTGTAAGGTAGTTATAATGGAAAGAATTGTGACCTATGTAGGTCTAAACATAGACTTTGTTTAGTCGGGGTAATGCAGTGGCACTGATTGGCCCTCCTACCGGCCAGTTATCTGCAAATTGAGCAGGGCTTTGCCTCTATAATGATCATGTTTACCGTCATGGGTGTAGGTAGAGGTAGGAAGCCATTCTTTATAGCTCAGCAGTATGCTAACAGCCTCTTGTGGTGTGCCACACTAATAACAAAATATTAAGCTTTTAATGGTCTGAATAGGAAATAATTACTCAGTAAATTAGCAAGAGCTAAACAAATGGATAAAGCATGGGATAGTCCTTCCCTTTGAGTGTGGGTGAGTTATGGGATTGTAGTGACCTGGTGGTTAAGGTACTGGGCTGTGGACCAGAAGGTCTAGGATTCAAATTCCACTGCTGCCACTGTTGGGTCATTTAGCAAAACCCTTAACCCACCATTGCTTGGTTTGTAAGACTGTGCCAAATGTAAGTTACCCTGGATAGGAGTGTCTGCTTGTATTATATAAATATACTTGTGAACATCTTTCTACATAAAGAAGAGTTAATGTTGTTCCACTCAATGGTAATGGCTTCAGGTAGTTTATGTTGAATGTAACACCATATATTCTCTGTAGGGTCCAAATCTGGACTCTGACCAGGGAAAATATGAGCCTGAGACTTGTTCTCAAGCCACTTCTTGGTGCTCTTTGTAGTGAGAGCAGGAGCATTGTCTTGTTGAAAGGTTTGGCCCATTTTTTCTCAGGAGTGTACATGCTAAAGTGGATCTTAAAGTCTCAAAATCTTAAAATGTAAATGTAGTCTACAATGTCTAATTTAAGAGTGAGTTCTTACTCACATTACCTGTTCATTTTAGTAAACAATGATACTGGTGCAGTGGTGGCTAGGTGATTAGCTCTCTGGTCTTCAGATTAAGAACGTTTAAACAATGGCTCCACCAAGCTGAATATTACACATTAGAGGACCTAGTATACCCTAAATTAGTTTATTCGTGACTAATTTGTGTGTCAGTGTTATCCAGCCCCAGTTTTAACCCGCACTTATGCTGGTCAGCCACGTCTTGGGAATGCAATTAGCGATTTTAATCAGTTAAATCTCAGGAATCTGTTTACTGGCTTGTAGGATTACATTACCATGATTTTCTTTATAGTATATAACACACTTAATCCTGTACAGTATGATACACTTTTCTATTTAGTGATTTATCTAGCCTATGTTTCATTTTTAATGTATCTGTGTATGTGTGACTTAAAACATACGATTTATGTTCATCAACGCTAACTGACTAGTCTGTAGTCGGTTGGTTATGCGATTTATTGCCACAAGAGGCCGCTGTTTATCCAATAATATCCGGAGTATATACTCAATTAGCTCAATTTCCTTAGGAATATACATAAAAGATACAGTTTCATTTGCTTTTTGAATATCTCACAAGCATTAATGGGAATTTGAGTTTCCCCTTGCTGCTGGAACAGCCTTCACTCTTTGAAAGTTTTTCCACTGGATCTTTGGAACAAGGCTCATGGGATTTACCATTAGTGATATCAAAAATGGACGCTGGGACTGATCACTCTTTTCGTTTGTCTGAATAATGCTGATGATGGGGTTGAGGTCAGAGCTCTGACCATTTGATTATAGGTTGTCCCATGGCTTTGGAGCAGTGTCATGCTGAAACAGGAACACTGGGAATGTGGCTGTGCCTGCATGGTATTTTAAAGGAGAAATCATTTCTGAAATAATAAAAAATAAGGTTATAAGTGAGTTCAAATTAAATAAAACATTGGTTTGGGGCTGCATGAATTGTCTATTTCTCTTTATTAATTGGATAAATATTTATTAAGAAAATATTAAATAATTGATTGGCCAATAAGGAGTGCTCCTGCTAATGCCTGTAACTCAGTGCCAGCCATGTGCATGTAAAGTTGTGTTTGTTTGTTTGTTTGTTTGTTTGTTTTTTATAACACTGCCACTGCAAAGATTCATCCTTCTTCGATCAATCCAGCACACTTTTACCCAGACATCAGAGGGCTGTAACTCTCTTTATTTTATTATGTATAATTTTCTCTAAAATATTACTCTGCATATTATTTTATTTTAATTATTATATTTTTTAATTTGTTCTCACTGTTAATATTTATTTAGCTTCTGTTCATTTAAGCTATTGTGATAAATGTATTAACTGGATAACTTTCATATAATATGATTCTTTCATATATAATCTAGGCTGCCCATGGAGGATGGGTCCCTATTTGAGTCTTGGTCCTTCCAAGGTTTCTTCCTTATAATGTTTAGGGAGTTTTTCCTTGCCACTGTTGGCCCGTAGGCTTGCACACTTTGGGACTGGCCTTAGATAATATAACATTGTAAAGCTGCTTTGAGACAATGCTCCATTGTAAAAAGCGCTATAGAAATAAATCTGACAACACAGAATAATTCCACTTCTCTGGAGTCCAATGTAAAACAGTTATTCCACTCCGAACATGTGTGATGTTGTACATGGTCATTTTCATCTGCTCATTAATGGAGGCCAAGTCACAATGCCAATGTCCCAAGGCCAATTTGATGCTCCCAATGTACAGATTTAACGTTGCAGAGGCAGGTTGGAACTCTGTAGTTGAGTGTTGATTTGTAAACACCTTGTTACCTGTTTCACAATATAAGGAGCTCTAGCCGGGCAGAACTGACTTAGAATGCTGACATCCTAGTATATTGTCATGTCATGAACATACAGGAACTAACAGGAACCAATTCTATTGCCAGTTTTTGTTTATGGACACTGCGTGGCAGGAGGCTTGGGTGCATATCACTAGTCCCATCTCATTAAAAGTGGCATCCAGATCATTTGGACATGCAAAGTGTTGGACGTGAATTAACTCGAATAATGAAGTGACATTTGAGCATGCACGTTCACAGATATTAACCGAGATCCTTATCCACAGCAGCTCACTATTGAGCTGAGCACCTGAATCTTAAGGGGCTTGCTCAAGGGCCCATCAGATTTTATCTCATAATCGTCTGATTAGTAGTCCACAGCCTTAACCCCTGAGCCGCTACTGTCCTACATATAGTCAACGAATGATCTGGTTATACATACAATACTGTGCAAAAGTCTTAGACCACCTTTAGATTTGTGGTTTTAGCAATGGCAGAATTACCATATACAGGTGTACCTCAGTTATCTTTCTTAATGCAACCCAGAAGGCTTATCGAGAACTGAAAATGACGAGTACAAAGCAAATTTTCCCCATAAGAAATAATGTAAATCTAATTAATCTGTTTCAGACCCCCTGAAAATCCACACTGTATAAGGCATTATATGCGTTAATGGAGTTGTATTGTACAGGTGCTCCCTGATTTGTGATGGGGATACATTATAACAAATCCATCATAAGTTAAATGTATCATGGACTGATGAGTTTAACGAATGTTTCGTATCATAGCGGAGCCCATGATAAGTAAGTTAATGTTTAAAACACTTACATTAACCTACAGTTGGCCAACAATCAATAACGCAAAGCTTATTTTATAATGAAGTGTTGAAAAATCTCATGTAATTTACTGTGAAAGCAAAACACTTACTCTATTGATGAACTCCGGGTGTTAGCATAGCTGCTAAGCTAACTGCAGCCTGTATTCTGGAGCATTCAGTTCCTGTTTTGCTTTCGGGTGGCTCTTATAAACTAAGAATACAGTACTCTAGATGTAAAAACAAAGAACATGATAAAAAAAATTGTGGAGATTTTCTCTGACAGCTGTTGTGAACCTGCATCCCTGTGTACTGAATCGTTACTGGTGAATCATGAATCGAGTTTTGGCTGAAACAAGTTGCACGACTCGACTCAAGTTTAAGCAAGTGAACCGAGTACCAAGGAAACAATGAAAACCGAGACAAATTTTTCCGTCAAGAACCGAATGAGTCGAGTTCCGGGGTGGTCAAGAACCGAAGTACCACCGTACTCTTTTCCACTGATCTTCATTCCAGTCTCTTTAGCATATCTTAGCTTTTTCACCCTGTTCACCTTCCAAAAAAGTGGTTTCTTACCAGCTACCCTTCCAAAAAGACCATTCCTGGTCAAGCTTCATCAGACTGTCGAATGGTCAGCTTGGCATCCCAGTGAAGCTGCCAGATGCTGCCAGATACTGCATAGATATTTCCTGTTTTTTCTGGTTGTATTCTAACAAAGAGACTGAGAAAATATGTGGTCATTATACCATTGCAAAAATCCTGGTATATCTAATCTAATGGTGGCCTTTTGCACAGTATTCATTGTAAGTGATATTAATGATTAGATTTACATTAGGATGCCCAGTTTGTGTAGCATAAACACGCATGTGGGTGGAAGAACGTGCTTTTTTCAGGACATTCCGCTCTAGATGACATTACTCATGAATGGATAACGAATTGGCTCTATTTCCTGGAACTGAACTGAAAGAGTCATACAGTGCTGCGTGCCACCTCCCGCTTCAACGCTTTCATTAGACCACTCAATTTCCAGAACGTTCAAATTCAAATCATCCATGATCAGGGCCTGACATGGCTGATATACTCAGGCATTACAATAAAGTGAGCTATTTCACACTGTCCTTCACACTCTGCAGTGGAAATATGGCTAATTCATGAGTGTGGAAAAAAAAAGATGGCAGGAATTTTCTCTGCTCTTTAAATAGCACTGACTCTTTAAGTAAGAGGTCAGTACCAGTGTGCTTCTGTGCAGCTGTGTGGAAAAAACACTCTAGATACTCCTCGGACAGAATATATGCAGTACATTTTATTTTATAGAGAAACAGTTGGATAATGTACTGCAGCTTTAGTCTCATTTCTGATCCTTCATGTTGCAAAACATGCTTAGTAATCACAGCGGATGAGTCACAGTTTTCTATGCAAAATGTTTTTGCCAAGTACTTCCAAGAAAAAAAACATTGACTTCTAAGTGAAATCATATCTAATATTCAAATTACTGCAGGATTAAGTTTCCCGGAACTCTGTGAACAGGATAATTATCCATCTAGCTGGTTTGTCAGCTTTGTGCTAATGTTTGTGCTGTTCACATCTCACGTTCAGATTGTCAGATTGTAAGAGCTTGTTCGCTATTAGCTAGCCTGCCTGTATAAACATATTTGCTATGTCCAAACATACATTTAGACCATAAAAGTTTGTCTCGGTTCTTGTCGGTTGCTTTAGCCAAAACTCGATTCACGATTCAAGATTCAGTACACAGTGATTCAGCTGTTCAGATTCACATTAGCCAGTGCTCAGGAAGTGAATCTCCGCTATTTCTCAGTGAAGATATCCACTACAGTACTGTATTCTTAGTGCAAATAAGTCCCCATGGGTCCAAAAAAGGGTTGGATTGAGTGCCAACTGAAAGGAAAATAAGAACGTAATGCTCCAGAACTGGGCTGCAGTTAGCATTAGCAGCTATGCTAGCGCCTAGAGTTCACCAATAGTGTTTTTACTTTGACTATCAATCCATTAGTCACTAAATTACATGAGGTTTTTTCAAGACTTTATTATAAAGCTTTCTGTTAATAATTCTGGCCAGCTGTAGCTTAATCTAAGTGTTTTATCCATTAACTTACTTATCATAACTTAACATAGGCTCCGCTATGATACCAAACACTCATTAAAGTCATCGGTTCATGTTAACATTTAACTTATGATGGATTTGTCTGAACATATCCCCAACAGGGATCTCCTGTACAATACAACTCCATTAATGCATATAATGACTTATACAAGGTTCTGTGCAAGCCAGCCAAGTTCTCAAGCAAAGTCAGCTTTATTTAAGGACAGCAGGGCAGAAGGTTGAAGAACTGACTCATTGGAAGCAGAAACCTTTAAATGTGTCATATTGTGATTCACTGGGGTATCAGTATAACCTATTCTACTGCTACTGTTTGTCTATGTAGAATCCAGAAATATACGCTTTATATTTTGAACGTGTTACAAGGGAGTGTTGCTGAAATAGCAGAGCTCAGTACCTAGAAGGGGTGTCCACAAATTTTTGTCTATATAGTGTATATTGTTCTTTATTTTAAGACATTCTAGTCTATGAAGATATTTAGGTATACACAAAATGAAAGCATATGTTGCAAATGCACAATGGTTTCACTGCTTAGGAGGCAGCTGGACACTTGTACTGTTAAACCTACATTAACTTTGTAGCTACTGAAAAACCTGCAGAACTCAGGAACCAAGTAAACTGATTTGCTATAATTAAGCACTAAATTCCATTTTGCAGCTCCTGTGGCTCGGAGGTAAGAGCCAGCTGCTGAGGATATGGGTTCCAATCATGGGTGCGATGTGAAGGTCAGGTGGTGTGGTTACAGAAGAACCCTGCGATAGACTGGCATAATGCCCAGAGTGTACCTCTGCTTGCACCCACTGAATTCCAAGATAGGCTCAGGAACTCCCAGTGACCCTGACCAGGATAAGTAGGGGTAAAACGAGACGCTTTGCTTTGCTTTGTTTTGCTTTTAGTTGCATTTTGACTGAATCGTTCTCAAGCAGCACGGCAGTGCAGTGGTTAACGTGGCTGCCTCACAGCTCCAGCATCCCTGGTTTGATCCCGACCTTAGACTCTGCCTGTGTGGAGTTTCCATGTCCTCCCCATGTCTGTGTGGGTTTTCTCTGGGTATTGTGGTTTCCTCCCACGTTCCAAAAGACGTGAATATGTGAGCCCTATGATGGATTGGCACCCTGTCTAGGGTTGTTCCCTTGTTGTACCCTGTGCTGCTGGCTAGGAACTGGCTTTAGAAAATGAATGACTGAATAGGTGTCTCAATAATATTGTTATTAGCATGCTATGTATTAAACGTGAGCATTTTTTCTTTATTTTTTGTTGTAAGCTGTAACCTTAATGCCAGCACCAATAATTGGGAATCCACTTAGCAAATATTTATCCATTTAGCAAAAATCTTCTACCATCTAGCAAGCAGCTAAAAATGATTACATTTAGCAGACGCCCTTATCCAGAGTGACTTACAATTAATACAATATTACAATCCAAGCAATTGTGGGTTAAGAGCCTTGCTCAAGGACCCAACAGTGATAGCCTGGTAGAGGTGGGTTTTAAAGCCTGGATCTTCTGGTCCATAGTCCAGCACTGTAACCACTAATCCAACACAGTTCCAAAGTGTAAACTGCATCTTTGAGAGAATTCAAAATCCTTGAAGTTCTCAATGCTACAATCCTCTCTTTTCATCTTGTGTTTATTTATTCTTCTGTTTTGGAGGCTTTTCTGAGAAGATATATGCAAGTCATCAGGACTGAAAGGTGCATTAGAGCCCTAACAGGTCTGCACACAGTTGTGGAGTTTGGGTGCCCCAAATTAGGCTTTGACTAAAATTAACCGATATGTTATTTGGTGATCGTGTACTTCTTTTGTTTGCCGTATGTTTAAATGCATCAGGCTTCATTTGATGTTTTTGGCCTAGTTTCTTTTGTGATATGTTCTCTTTTTGTGCTTCAGGCCACCTGTTTTCTGCTCTAGTTACACGCTATGGTCTGGCCGGCTTTATTCTACCCTGCATTCCTGCATTGGCTGCACTCGAGTGACCCAAGCCTACTGCCATTCACAAGCCACACATCACATGCTCTGGCATAAAAACCAACCACAACACAAACATGCATCTGCTTCAAGTGACCTGGTCATGCTGGAACCGAGGCAGAATCAGAGTCGGTGATTTCTCTGTACATTTTAGTAAGTAAATGCATCGAAATACAAAATGGACTGGTAGTGTAGGCAGGGTGCATTCCTGTAATTCCCAACCCTCACGAGGATGAAGCGGCTACAAGATGAATGAATGGAGAGAGCAATGCTTGCTTCATAGAGGCATTCCAGTCATGTGGGATTTCATTCTTTCTTTTAATTGTTACCTTCTTTTGTTGTTTTCTTTTTTGATATTCAATCTGCTTCCAAAAGCAGCAGGAAAAAATGTTACTAATGTATTACTGAATTCTTAATCGAATTGACCAGTAAGTTAAAAGGATGTCAGAACCGAACTTTTCATGTTGTATAGTCACTCATGTTCTATAACCTCTGAATCAAATCACAAGCCACCCGGAAGTGGGAGATGGGTTATGTTAACCACATAGCTCAGTGGTTAACATACTGAACTACTGACTAAAATGTTGAGGGGTCAAGTCTTGGCTCTGTCAAAGCTACCACTTAACCCTCAGTTGCTTGGATTGTCATTTTTTACAACATGAAGTCCAAGCAATTGTGGTTTAAGGGTCTTGCTCAAGGGCCAAACAGTGGCAGCTTGGCAGTGCTGGGGTTTGAGGCCTGGACCTTAAACCCTGTGCCACCACAGTCTCGTAATCCCAATGGTAAGTCACTGTAAATAAGAGCACCTGCTAAATGTTGTAAATATAAATACAGCACTGTGCATAAGTATTAGGCCACCAATAGATTTTTTTTATTTTTAGAGATGTTTTAGTGATGGTATCCTGACCATATATACATTCTATACAGTGGGGCAAAAAAGTATTTAGTCAGCCACTGATTGTGCATGTTCTCCTACTTAGAATTATGAGAGAGGTCTGTAATTTCCATCATGGGTACACTTCAACCATGAGAGACAAAATGAAGAAACAAATTCAGGAAATCACATTGCAGGATTTTTAAAGAATTTAATTGTAAATCATGGTGGAAAAATAAGAATTTGGTCACTCACAAACAAGCAAGATTTCTGGCTCTCACAGACCTGTAACTTCTTTAAGAAACTCTTCTGTCCTCCACTCGTTACCTGTATTAATGGCACCTGTCTGACCTTGTTATCTGTATAAAAGACACCTGTCCACAGCCTCAAACAGTCAGACTCCAAACTCAACCATGGCCAAGACCAAAGAGCTGTCGAAGGACACCAGGAAGAAAATTGTAGACCTGCACCAGGCTGGGAAGAGTGAATCTACAACAGGCAAGCAGGTTGGTGTGAATAAATCAACTGTTGGAGCAATTGTAAGACATTCAAGACCCATTGATAATCTCCCTCGATCTGGGGCCCCATCCCGTGGGGTCAAAATGATCATGAGAATGGTGAGCAAAAATCTCAGAACTACACAGAGGGACCTGATGAATGACCTGCAGAGAGCTGGGACCAAAGTAACAAAGGTTACCATCAGTATATCTATATATAGACTATATCTCGCCCCCCCGTTATCTCGCCAACCTCATCTCTCGCCACCTGTGATGACAGGACGGATGATGACAGGACGGATTTCCTTCCATGCACTTCCATGAAATGCTACTCCGCTAAGCAGCCATATATGAGACCAGATCAGTAGGTGGCACTTTAATCCTCCTTTAAACTTGCAACGCCGGATGATGTACAGCCCCTGTTTGTTATCAGAGAAGTTATAAGGAGGAGACTGCTCACTGGTTGAAATATGAATGGGGCTGTAGTACAGAATCCCCGCCACAATAAAATAATAGAACAGAATAGAATTAATTCAATAGAAAGAACAAATTGGCATATTGGTAAAAGTGTCGGAGAGGGGTTGGCAAGTCCTGGCCCCTTTGTAGTGGCAGTATGCGCATGCGCAGTAGCCTGAATAACCTTTAAAAAAAATTGTATTTTTCTGTGTTTTGAACCCTACAAAGCAAGTAAGTTGTATCATTTTTGTCAGATTATACCAGCGATTTTAAATATTCATTCAAAACATTAATTTCTCTTTCACTTTCAGATATATAGGTCTCTCCCCATTCAAAGAGATAAGAGTCTGGTCTTGTATGGCTGGAAATAATTGCCTGGTGGTGTTTACAGACATATGACTTATTCATCTCAGACTGGACTTCATGCGCTTTGTGTCACAGAAACAATCATGAATCACAGACTATTTCTCAAATTTACATAAATGAATATAAACTGTACATTTTATGTACATTGTAAATGGGATTGTACGGGCGGGCTTCTTGGTAAAACAAATCATGTCAGCATCAGGTATGAATGTCACTTTGTCTATTTGTTTGTAACCTTGTGAAGTTGCCAAACTCGACTCCAAAATAGCCAAAAATAGCCATTATGAGTATAGACTGTCATTATTTTCAGTCTCTTTATTAAGATACAAACAGAAAATGTAGGAAATATGTACAAAAAATAATAAACACACACTTTTCAGAGCAAAATGGCTGCTGCAGGCAAAAGTCAGTATTTAATGTAACCTCCCTGAAAAAAAAATAGTGGTTTCTTGGCTGCTACCCTTCAAAAAGACCATTCCTGACTGTAGAAGCATCAACTTGGCATCCATATACACGCTAAATACTTGGCACTGTAGCCAATAGAAGCTGTTTTTTTTTTTTGTTCAGTTTTTTAATACTGCTTACATATTCCCTGTATTTTCTGGTTGTATTCTAATAAGGAGACTGAGAAATAATTATATATGATCATTACACCACTAACATTAAAACAACAAATCTAATGGTGGCCTAAAACTTTTGCACAGACAATATGTGTGTGTCTGTTTCACCCAGGCTCCTGTTGAATCATTCTCATTCTAATATACGTTTTTGGATAATTTAGGGACAAAACATAAAATCTTATTGTTATTTCTCAGCAAATGACAGGGCACAAATGGACACGATTTTAAAGGTGCGTTAGGCACTATTCGGTTTGGGAAAGAATGGTCTGTTTACCTCTTGAATCTCCACCCATCCCTGTTCGTGTACTCATTTCCCCAAATCTCCTCTGGCTGAGTTCATCCAAGCAGATAAACAGGATGAGAACACGTCCAAGATCAGCCCAGATAAGGAGCTGTTCTCTGTGTATACTGTATAGCCAAAAGTTTATGGACATAGAAAAACCAATCCAAACATTGATATTAGTATGAGGTTTGTCTCCAATGTACTGCTGCAAGAACCTTGTGAAAAGCCTTATACTAGATTTTGGAACATAACTGTGAGGGCAAGGACTGATGTTAGACAGCGTGATTAATGAAGATTAAAAGATCATGAACGTTATAATATTATCAGGTTATTCATTATTAATGATATTAAATAATATATGATTGCTTAAGCTTCATCAACATTTGTGCTTTGGCTATATAATTGGTGCTTCTTGATATCCATGCTACACTCGCACAAAAGTATGTTAATAGACTCTCTGTTCTTAACATAACCACATAGCTACTAACTACATATTCTGTTTTCTTTCCAAGCTCTTTTTCTGGTACCAGTTCCAGCCCACACACTAAAATGTTCTACTACAGCTCCACTCAAGCTGTTCTTCCATCATCAGTTCCAGCCATCACACCGTTACTCAGACCACATCAGTGGGCAGTAGCTCCCTCCATCCTCTGTTTCACTGAGTATGCCATGCCAGCAAACTTTTCCGGGTCCCTTTTTGAGTCTTGGTCCTCCCAAGGTTTCTTCCTTATAATGTTTGGGGAGATTTCCCATGCCACTGTTGCCCTAGGCTTTGGGTCTAGATATTAGAAAACTGTAAAGCTGCTTCAGTCAGTGCTCCATTGTAAAGGGCACTATAGAAATAAATCTGACTTTGACTTTTTTTTTAAGCACGTTTATATTGTGCTTAGCAAGTGTTGTAGTTTGTTCCGGCTTACTTGTTTTGTTTTGCCTACACTTATTACAGTACACATTGTCTGGTCTGTATACTGTATGTTCACTGGTGGAACACGAATGTCTTATCCAGGATTAATAAAGTGCTATCATGTCCTACCAAACCATGCATACAATCATGCCCACTCTCAATGTTTTTATTTCTATTCCTGGAATGATCTGTGCTGTGTTCATGAGGTACGAGAGGAAAATGGCTACTTAGTCCTGATTACAGAGGGATCGTTAAGTAGCTTTAATAACACCTGAAGTTAAACTACTCTCAATGTGGGCCACGTCACACTCATCTATAAGAACTAGGACTGCACTTAAAAGAGGACAGTCTAATTTTGAGCTCAATCAGGGGATTCATTGCCTTTGCTTTAATTAGGGCCATTACTTAATTAGAAATGGACAGCGCTCACCTTTTTCTGGAATTTTCCATCGTGGTTCAGTGAGCTATACTCCTACTTGTAATTCTGAGAGAATTTCCTTGAAGGAGCAGCATCTGCACCACCTGAGTGTCTAATTTGCTGTGTAATACACATTATCATACAGTACTGTATATCTGCTTTTCTCTACAACAGTAAAGTTGCCAAAGAATAACAGTATATGTACAGAATATGCACATTATGTATAGTGTGTATATGTATGTGTATATACAGTCGGGCAAAAAAGTATTTAGTCAGCCACTGATTGTGCAAGTTCTCCTACTTACAAAGACGAGAGAGGTCTGTTATTTTCATCATAGGTACACCTCAACTATGAGAGACAAAATGAGAAAACAAATCCAGGAAATCACATTGTAGGATTTTTAAAGAAGTTAATTGTAAATTATGGTGGAAAATAAGTATTTGGTCAATAAATTTGGTTCAACTCAATACTTTGTAACATAAGCTTTGTTGGCAATGACAGAGGTCAAACGTTTCCTGTAAGTCTTCACCAGGTTTGCACACACTGTAGCTGGTATTTTGGCC
Organism: Ancistrus triradiatus; assembly: GCA_025084515.1. Taxonomy (NCBI): domain Eukaryota; kingdom Metazoa; phylum Chordata; class Actinopteri; order Siluriformes; family Loricariidae; genus Ancistrus; species Ancistrus triradiatus. The sequence goes on from JAJAGP010000020.1 coordinate 1,045,334, forward strand.
CATTCCTCCATGCAGATCTCCTCTAGAGCAGTGATGTTTTGGGGCAACACTTTCAACTCCCTCCTCAAATTTTCTATGGGGTTGAGGTCTGGAGACTGGCTAGGCCACTCCAGGACCTCAAAATGCTTTTTACGGAGCCACTCCTTCATTGCCCGAGCGGTGTGTTTGGGATCATTGTCATGCTGGAAGACCCAGCCACGTTCCATCTTCAATGCTCTCACTGATGGAAGGAGGTTTTTGGGCTTAAAATCTCAAGATACATGGCCCCGTTCATTCTTCCCTTAACACGGATCAGTCGTCCTGTCCCTTTGCAGAAAAACAGCCCCAAAGCATGATGTTTCCACCCCCATGCTTCATAGTAGGTATGGTGCAATTCTTCTTCCTCCAAACACAGCGAGTTGAGTTTTTACCAAAAAGTTCTATTTTGGTTTCATCTGACCACATGATATTCTACATACATGTACAGTATACAGTATATGTGGGTCTGGGCTGGCTGGGGTTAAGTAGAGTCCCTCAATAAGTCACTGTTGCAGCACTGGGGATGATCCCCTCCTCTCTCAGATACAACCATACAAGTTCCACAGTGGTTTATGTTGATTAATGCTGGTCTGGTGATGGTTTTGGTATTGAATATGAATGGTCTTGCAGGTAGAGCTGGTTGACTGCATACCAGTGTCCAAAACACAACTTATGCTGTTTTTTGCTGCTTTTTTAAGCAGTTTACTCATAAGGTAATGTTTCTGGCCGGAAAGCACTGCTGACACCTGACTTTGGGTCTTTCTGTTGATGGGCTAGTGTATTAGACCGCTAGGCTGTTTGCATTTTCATAATGAATATATATAAAAAAATCAACATTAATATTTATACTGTATGTGCATGCATACAATGTACATAAATGCCATAATCAACATACCAAATTCAGTTATAATGCCTTATTTTACAGAGGCTCCACAGTCCTCTGGAAGCTGCTGATCAGCTAATTGCATTGGTATTCACTGGCTAAATTTGGGGTATTATTTACCTCAAAGTACACATTTATGGAGGGCAAACTGTATTTAACTCTGGTTCTGAAATATGAATTCATTTCTGTACGTCAGGTATTTCTAGAGGCTGAAGAACCTGTATGTACATTACATGTTTGGCACGGGTGGCGTTTGCATACACGAACAAAGACAATAAAGTTCCATGAACCTTGATCACACAAACTTGGCCGCCCTTTGCCTTTTACCCCGGGGCTCGTCAACGATTTGAAGAATAATTGGCCGGTGTATGGTGGCAATCATTTCAGCAACCAAAACGCGCTTCAAGTGGCGCGCGATAATTGGTCCGTTCGCCTCGCTTAATCTCTGGTGCGTGCAACTGCGGCACTTGGGTGGCCATTCCGGCTCAAAACTGCGCTCTCTTTTAATGACGCTTAACGGTATGTTGGAGCCGTAATGGCGTCAGTTTCGTACGCAACAGTTTATTTTGGTAGCACGCCTGTTTCTGTTTCTCTGGCAACAGGATTGGACGGCGGACGCCAAAGAACGTGAAAGTCGCGTCGTGATTGGTGGGTGTACTTTCACTCACGGACCGGGCTGAAGCAGGGTTCTAAAAGAGCTCCGTGTTGGATATCTAGGGCACTAAGGAGGGCGGGGGGAAAACCGTCGTTTCTTTCACTGTGTAGGCTGCACTTGTAGGAGTGAAAAAGCTGTTTGGAAGTGAGCCCCAGTTCGAGCGTGTGTCTTTAGGTCCTGGCAGCACCATCCGGCTGGAGGGTGAGGAGGACACTGCCTGCTTGTTTTGTGACTGCGAGCTACACTGGATGTTTTTATATTTTGGTTTTCTCTCGTTTGCTCGGCCGGATTTATGTGTGCGCGTTTCGAAACAGCAGGAGCGAAGGGCTACGGGAGCGGACACACGACCTGAATCGATGGGGAAAATAAGTTGAGTGCTGCCTTGACAGAATTTGTGTTTTTGCTCGTTTTGGTGAAGGGATCTGCGCTCGTTTGATCACCATGGGGTTCCGGCAGTTTTGACATTTGGAGAAGGCTCCACGTTTTTTCTCTCTGCGTCTAGTGCACCAAAGCAAGCAACCTTGTCATCCATAAATACAGTCGCCTGCACACGGATCGGCACTCGACCGGTGCGTAATTGCAAGATTTTGGCACGCATGGAGGAGGAATGAGTGAGCCCGGGTCGCACTGAGATCCAGCTCAACTTGTGCCCGGTGCACGCTCTTGTGCTGCTGGATCATAGCGCGTGCAGCTCTGGATGATCATGGTGAAGAGGTCTAAAAGATGAACGTCGCATTTCTCAAGCTGACACACACCCGTCGCTTTCCAGCTTTCACGCTGCAGGAGAGGGAAATAAGCCCGAGTGTGGAGCAGCCTGGCCAGGTGCTTCCCACCTCCACCATGCGGGAGATCTAAGGCCGCGCACGGGCTCCATTCATCCAGGGGGGAGCGGGAGATTTCCATCACATTTAAACATTCTTCTTTTTCTTTGCTTTGTCCGACGCTGGATGCACGGGGGTCGTGATTGTGGAGCTAAAGGTGCCTGCTTGTCGCGAACCTGCAAGTAGGTCAGGTCTGTAGAGTTGGCCGCTATGGGAGTCAGTCTTCACTCGCTATGACATCTCACGCTTTGGGATTGGATTTGTATCTGTCGACTGGATCCATGACCATCAAGTGATAGCTTGCCTCTCATCATCTCGGCCTGTGCGATCTCTCCGGAGACCCGTTTCGCTTTGTTTTCGTGCCCCCATTACTTCCCCTCCCAGGCCCTTCAAGCGCTTATGGCTCTTTGTGGGACCACAGCCGCCAATGCGGCCAAAATAATGGCTGCGTACAGCGGAGGCGCATCGGCGGTAGCATCGGCGGCCCATCATCCGCACCACCACCATCAGCTGGCGCACCTTCCCCCGCCGCATCAGCTCCACCACCAGCACCATCACCACGCGGGCCAGCACCACCTCCAGCAGCAGCAGCAGCAGCAGCATCCCGCTCCCGGCTCTGCAGCCGCCGTGCATCCAGTTCAGCAGCAGCATGCGTCCGCCGCCGTCATGCTCAACCCGAGTCAGCAGCAACAGCAGCAACCTTACTTCCCATCGCCCGCTCCAGGACAAGCACCAGGTCCGGCTGCGGCGGCAGCACCTGCTCAGGTGCAGGCTGCCGCCATCAAGGCGCATCACCACCACCATCAGCACCATCTACAGCAGCAGCTGGACATCGAGCCTGATCGGCCCATTGGATACGGGGCGTTCGGTGTGGTCTGGTAAGTGCTCATGGATTGATGCTTCTTGACTTGGCTTGGATTGAGTTGTTCCAGAGGATAGCGGATAAGCGTGCGCATGGGAGTTTAGGGCTGTTTACGCTCCAGTCAGTTTATCCACCGTCATGGTGAGCACCAGAGTCTACAATAGCTTAAACAGTGGTCATGGATATACTCTTGACGCATTTGTACTCCCAACTAATCATCCATATCTGTTGCAATCTGGTGCCTTCATGCAAGAGCAAGTCGCTTATGTGCATGTATTCACCTTCAAGTTACTGTAGTAATATTCAAGAACCTAAATCAAGTCCCTGCTATAAATTAAGCAAGTCTCAAGAGACGTCAAACGAAGTTATGATGCTCTAACTCCGGTTTAAATATGTAGTCACTTCATAAGCAGTGGTCATAATGAGTTGTTGTCTTAAACGTAAAGTTGTCTTTCATGTTATGTTTGACTAGCCAAAAAGTTAGCGTAAAAGATGGCCGATCCCAATTTTGGCTGATTGCCATTTTCTTTTTGTCTGAGAATTATAAATGACAGCATATAGAAACATTTTCTTTAACTTTTCTTTTAATTCAAACTTCTTCATTGCTAAAGAAACATAGCAGGCTTGTGCAGCAGGGGCTAGCGCTAGCATTAGCTTTCACCCATTTGCCTTTGTTAAATTCAAATTCTGCTGTTTTAAATCCGTTGTTCTGAATGTTTTTCGCTGTTGTTCCTCCATGGATTATTTTCACTACGCATGTACAGTATTATAAACATCACGCTCTGGAGACCTTCTTCACTGAAAATGTGGCTGTGTCCGAAATAGATCCCTACTCCCTCATTAGCATCACTACTCTGTCATTATTAATGCGCTATATGAGAGAGACTATTTGGTGGACTAAGTAACACTTAAAACGCAACCGAAATCGAACCCTTGCTCATCATGAACGTCTGGTCTCGTAAACAAATGGGCGAGCGGCTGAGCCATGATTAAAGCTCTGTACACCTGAACTGAATTCTGAATTAAAGTCAGTAAAAGCACTGTGCTGTTTGTGTGGCTGTGTTTGTGCCGCCATGGTGCGCTGCACAATTGTAATGTGACTGGCACAGAATCGGTTATGTGAGGCTGATCGATCGTGCACCTCTACTTGATTTCATACTTAACTATTATTGGAATAGCCGCTGTTACATACTTCTTCATGTTTGTCTCTCCTGCTTTCCCATGATCTGATAGGTTGCCAGGTTTTCTCACGTTGACACAGAAATCACGCAACAAAACAAATCCGTAAAAATGCCTAAGTTCTCAATGACTGAAAATGCAAATATTTAATAGTTTTAAAAGTTAGTCATTTTGAGTCAACTGATTCAATTGAGAAAACGATTCCATACAGTCACTGAGTTTATCACCATCATTCCCCTCCTTTCAGCTATATTCCGCCATATCTTTTCGTTAATATCCATATTTTTATAGACAGCATGTTCCTTGTCATGTAAGCTCTTGTGCTCTGCTGCTAGCAGGATGAGTTGTTCTGCCTGACAACCGCGCTCTGATTGGTCAGCCTGATTTTCATGCACCTGAACAATGCAGAAATTAGAACAGGCTCCGATGATAAATTTTATGCAGCATTACAGTCCGTCAGTTTCGGACTCGGCGTGTTCTTTTTCAATATATATATATATATATATATATATATATATATATATATATATATTATATATATATATATATATATATATATATATATATATATATATATATATGTATGTGTGTGTGTGTGTGTAACGTAACATTGTGTGTGTCCCTGAAATGGCCACTGATGCTGATAGCGACGTTAAATAAACAAACCGTAGTGGTTTGACATCACCAGTGGTTACCAAACTCACATCTGGAGATGGATTTCAGCCATGGTTCCTTCCAACTAATCACTGTTGCATGACTAATTACCAATGTAGTGGGACGTTTTTATGTGGTTGAGCTATGTTCTTGTTCACGTAGCTTCCTGGAAGAGGGCTGCTCTGTAAAGGTGACGGCCTGTAGTGACCACCTTTTCGTTCTTGTGAACAGCTGGATTCTCTTTACCGGTCTGTAGCAGGTGCATGCTGCTGTTACACCTGTTAGCGTTTGTGAGGCAAAACCAGAAATCATACGCTCATCTTTCCAGCAGTTAGCAGCCACAGGAAGGAACTTGTCTGACCACAAGGTGCGATGTATTATGCTGGTGAGAACGACGACGGTGATTTGGCCTGGATCACCTGTAAGGCGAAACAGAGCCATATTTAAGAGATAAGCTGTCAGGATTTATGGCCTGAAAGTTTTTTTCATTTCAAACTCTGAAGCCATCTGTGGGTTCTTGAAGCTGTGGATTTCCTCTTTTCTATTTTGCGTGCTGCTTGAGGTGCGCGAGCAGGACCGAGCGTGATGCGATTAATCCGTCTGCAGGCTTTTGATGTTTGCAGCTCAGGCGGCTTTGTAGTTGGTCTGTAACTAACGTTACAGACGTTCGGTGCGATATCCTGTACGGTCCACGTGCTTCTCATCTGAAATCGTTCTGATTTGCAGTTTTGTTAAAGGTTGTTGGTGAGAACTTCACTAAGGCGAGGGGTGCAGAGCTGATGTTTGTTTTGGAAAGAGGAGAGGAATTCCCCTCCTAACTGCTTCAGGTGGTAACCGAATCCTCTTCTTGTTTTGTTCCAGGTTTCCTCACGCTTCTCTAGAGATCTCATTCGTTATTTCGCTTGGTTTCCCCTCCCATTTCTCATTTTTCAGCTTCGCTGTCATGAAACTATTGATCTGTTCAGGTTTTTATTTTAAATCCGCCCAGGCCAAATGTGCATACGATTTTATTAGTTTGGACACCCCTGCTGAAAGGAGTGTTAATTAAGTAATTCTTTGTTTGCTATTTTTATTATAATTATTGTTTTTGGAAGCTCCACTTGTCCTAGTCAGGCTTGTGTTGGCTCCGGCACCTATCCATGGAGAACGTGGGATGCAGACGTAAGCGTACACTGCATTGCCATCTGCCACCTTACCTGGGTGGCATGCATGACCAGGATTTGAACCCGTGTTGGTGGGCTAAAGTCCTGCAGCTGCAATCTTTTTTTTTTTGTCTTTTTTTTTTCTAAATGAAATATGTTATCTTGATCTCTTTTTGAATCATTGGCAATGGTTATGGGCACCCAGGTGGTGTAGTGGCATTTTGCTAGCTAGGAGTCTGGGGTCCGAGTTCCAGTGTTGTCTACGGCTGATTGGGGTGTCATTCTGATGCTTGATTGGCAACGTCTGAGCCATGCAATAGACTGGCATTCCATCCAGAGTGTAGTGTGACTGTGGTAGCCAGAAGGTCCAGAGGGTTTCTGCCAAGCTTCCACTGTTGGGTCCTTGAGCAATGCCATTAATCTGCAGTTGCCAGGATTGTCTACTGTGCCCAGTGAGTACCATGATAGGTTCTGGACTAGTGGTCGACCGATATGGTTTTTTTAATTGCCAATACCGATATTTAGAGAGCAGGCTGATCGATGGCTGATGTTGAAACTGATAAAACTAATAATAAATCAGGCACAAAATTACCGAACTTCATTCAACAGTTATTTAAGCTATAAATGCACTGTCTCTGTTTGCACTCTGCCTTTTTAAAAATCAATTAAAAAAAGATTTTTGGGAAAGTAATTGCACTTAACAACAACAACATTTATTACCAGATTATTTATTATTTATTTTATTAACACAATATTCTTGTTTCTGGGACAAAATGGAAATGTGTAAGTACTTGCAAATAACAAACAATGTTACAGTAGTGCACATGGTAGCAGCATCTTGTTTTGTTTTTAATCCCAGTCCCAGTTGAGAGCAGCAAGTTATAATGCTGGAAACAGTTTTCATCTTCTCCTAAATGGCTCCACCCTCACTGAATGGACTCTCAGCATCTCTGTTTTTAGTGGCTCAGTAGACCCAGTTTATGAGCTGCAAGTTGTAATGCACGAAAGCAAGTTTCTCTTCATTTTCGCCACTATATCGACCACTGAATATCGGCGTCTTGAGCTCAGGTATCATCCGATGCTGATGATTTCAAAACCCTGAGCAGGATAAAAAGGGTGAAATTGAATGAAATTGGTTATATTTAAATTGGTTCCCCACAAAGGTTGAGTTAGCTTCTTATTAAGGCAGTCAGGATAACATGTAACTTGTAACCTGGGGTGCCCAAACTTTTGCCTAAGACTCGTGTTCAGGTTTACTTTCCTTCTGTGTTACCATGATGAGGAACATTTCATAAACTTGAAGCTTGCTCCAAATGAAAACTACCAGGATACCGATTGTGTGCTACCATTGGTGTGCATAAGTTTTTCCATCCGTGTAGTAGAACTGGTGTGGTTTGTGATGCAGCAGCTGTTGAGTTGTGTGTATTCTTATCCAGTTAACACCTTCAGGTTTTGTGTGAGAAATTCTTGATAAGTCTTTCATGCGGTGCTGAAAAGCAGAACCTGATTCATATTTGTACTGCGAGTGCATTTCCTTTATTAATGACTGAACTGATAGAGCTCGGGGGACGGAATAAGTTAGATCTGTTAGACTCTGAAACCTGGTGCTGAACCAATGAGTTATTTTTATATTCTTTCTTTTCACGCCTCAGTTCATGCTTCAGTTCATCAGCTAATTAGCAAGTTACCCAGGTGTGTTAGCACAGGGAAAACACTATGCAGTCATACAGTGCTCCAGGATCTGAGACTTAACATTGCACAAAAACAATAGAGGTTTTGCATATGTACTCAGGAGTGCTGTGCTAAATATTGGATACAGCAATATATAGTGATATTAATTTTCACGCTATACTACATTGATTTTTCAGCTCAAAATATCTTTTTTTTAGAAGGAAAAACACATTTGAAATGGGATGTAAGCTCAGTTTGTCCACTGAGTTACTATTGTGATGTAAGATGACGTAGATTGTACACCCTAGCTTGTACAGTCGTGCTTGAAAGTTTGTGAACCCTTTAGAATTTTCTATATGTCTGCATAAATATGCCCTAAAACATCATCAGATTTTCACACAAGTCCTAAAAGTAGATAAAGAGAACCCAGTTAAAGAAATGAGACAAAAATATTATACTTGGTCATTTATTTATTGAGGAAAATTATCCAATATTACATATTAGTGAGTGGCAAAAGTATGTGAACCTTTGCTTTCAGTATCTGCTGTGACCCCCCTGTGCAGCTGCAACTAAACGTTTCCTGTAGCTGTTGATCAGTCCTGCACACCGGCTTGGAGGCTTTAGCCCATTCCTCCGTACAGAACAGCTTCAGCTCTGGGATGTTGCTGGGTTTCCTCACATTAACTGCTCACTTCAGGTCCTTCCACAACATTTTGATTGGATTAAGGTCAGGACTTTGACTTGGCCATTCCAAAATATTAACTTTATTCTTCTTTAACCATTCTTTGGTAGAACGACTTGTGTGCTTAGGGTCGTTGTCTTGCTGCATGACCCACCTTCTCTTGAGATTCAGTTCATGGACAGATGTCCTGATATTTTCCTTTAGAATTCTCTGACATATTGATGGAACAATGAATTCTGAATTGATTGCAAGCCGTCCTGGTCCAGATGCAGCAAAACAGGCCCAAACCATGATACTATCACCACCATGTTTCACAGATGGGATAAGGTTCTTATGATGGTTTTTCCTTTCTCCAAACATAACACTTTTCTTTTAAACCAAAATATTCTGTTTTGGTCTCATCTGTCCACACGACATTCTTCCAATAACCTTCTGGCTCGTCCACATCATCTTTAGCAAACTGCAGACGAGCAGCAATGTTCTTTTAGGAGAGCAGTGGCTTTCTCCTTGCAGCCCTGTCATGCACACCATTGTTGTTCAGTGTTCTTCTGATGGTGGACTCATGAACATTAACATTAGCCAATGTGAGAGAGGTCTTCAGTTGCTTAGAAGTTACCCCGAGGCCCTTTGTGACCTCACCAACTATTACACGCCTTGCTCTTGAAGTGATCTTTGTTGGTCGATCACTCTTGGGGAGGGTAACAATGGTCTTGAATTTCCTCCATTTGTACACAATCTGTCTGACTGTGGATTGATTGAGTCCAAACTCTTTAGAGATGGTTTTGTAACCTTTTCCAGCCTGATGAGCATCAACAATTCTTTTTCTGATGATACACTTCCACAAACGTGTTGTGAAGAGCAGACTTTGATAGATCCCTGTTCCTGAAATAAAACACCTGATTATCATCCCGTTGACTGATAACACCTGACTTCACCTTCAAATTAACTGCAAATCCTAGAGGTTTACATACTTTTGCCACTCACTAATATGTGATATAGGATCATTTTCCTCAATAAATAATGACCAAGTATAATATCTTTGTCTCATTTGTTTAACTGGGTTCTCTTTATCTACTTTTAGGACCTGTGTGAAAGTCTGATGATGTTTTACGTCATGTTTATGCAGAAACATAAATTCTAAAGGGTTCACAAACTTTCAAGCACAACTGTATTTCAGCTGTATTTTCAGTGAACTGTGTGGAATATCGCAGTATGTCACAGTATGCATGTGAAGCCCTTTCCGATACCAACCTCTAGTACTCGATGGTCCAGGGCAAGGCAGCCTGATTAACTTTGAGGTTGCCAAATTGGTGGTATAATTTGAACTATATATGCTACATACCGGAGATGTTTACAAAGACGCTTCAAGTTAGTTCAAATAATGTCTTGAGATTGGTCCAGGTCGAGTACCAGTCAAGTCCGTGATGAGATAGTGAGCTTGGATCCGCAATGTTGGTGGGCTATCAAAGTGAACGTACATCGATTTGGATGGATGTTAAATGGCGCGTACCTGTATTATCCGTATTAAGGTTATTATCCTACTTAACCCATATATCCCTGTGCCAGATAGTTCAGCTGAAATATTGTCGTCATGACAGACGTATACCTGTATACAGAATGTGCTGCTGTGGAGCAGTACCTTCTACTGGTGGCTCAATCACCATAGAGATGTGTCAGTTGCATAGATGCAAATTAAAGTGTTTAAGTTCCACTTTTTTCCACTATGATAGCATTATTGCCGTTTGGAAAGTAATGATGATGTTTTTCCACACCCAGAAGGGTAAATTGCTTGTTTCTCTTGGTTGCTCAGTATTGCATTGAGTAAGCGCAAGATCCTGTTCCACAGAAATGTTCACCGCAATCTTGAACCTGCTTGTATGTAATCACCATTTGTTTGCCACATACTGTGTTATTTTTATTTATTCATAAACGCCATGTAAGCATTAGTGGCTATATCCGTGACGGGAAATGTGGGAGTAGATTGGGGGACCTGAAGAAACCCCACACGGTCTTGGGAAGAACTTACATACTCCTTAAAGGCAGGGGGTCGCAATCGAATCGGGGATCTCTGGAGCTGCTAACCTTGTAGAAGAACGTAGTCTTGGTGTGTACTCAATATACACAATATGGGTTTTTTGTGTTTGATGATACAGAGTGGTGCAGCTGGTTATGTGGCATAAGTTCCTCAGTCGGTATCGCAACATCTCAAAGTTGGCATCATCTCGGCTTCTTTTATTAGCTTGGTGGAGATTCTTGTAATGTTTAAGTGAGTGTGTTTACATGCTCTTAATAATCCGATCATAGTCGGATTTCTGCAGTTATCTGAGTATTCAAGTGGTCATGTATACAGCATGGTCTGATCTAGAAATCAGATTAAGAAACTCGGTAAAGAGAGCTGGATTTTGCTCCAGTAGGCTGATTACTCATAGCATGCTTACTAGTTCCCCAATTCTAATCAGTGTTTCCGGTCTGTGCATATTGACGAGCCTTCCTCCAGGTTGGCAGGTCTGCGTATTCTAAAGACTTTGCTTTATTTGGCCTCCCTTTCCATTGACTGTAGTGTTTTTTTCTGTGTGGATCTGGCAACCCTGGAATTAATCGTGCCATGGAATTAAAGTCAGCGAAACGGCAATCTAGCACTTTGTGGACTCTGAAATGCAGGATATACATGAGAAAATGAAGAATTTGATTATTTAATGTTAACATTTGACGTTTCTGTCAGATCTTTGTGAGATTATTGGCTGGTTGCAAAGTAGGAATCCAATTAAACCCAGAGCTTTCCCATTATCTGATTACTCAAGTGCATGTATGCTCATCGATTGGATTACTGACTAAATCTGATTTTCTGCAGTTATAAGATTAAACACCCTTAGTTTGCAGATGGACCTTTTTTTGAGAAACGTCCATCTTTTCAAAACCAAACCACTTTCAAAAATGTAGACGGCGAGGCTGGTGGTGTTTGTATTTTGTCTCCTGATGTAGTTCGTTCACTCATTTTTAACTTAATGGTTAATAATGGTTCTATCAGTAGTCTGTTCTACCTGGCTACGTGGCGCAGTGAATGTGAACTCTTGACAGTTTTTTGCAAAGTGGGTGACATGATAACGTCAGCTCGCACCTTGTCAAAACGACAATGAAGGTGTTATTGTAGACGATACATATCACAACCCTCTTAAAGCACGTAACATTGATCCACCTTTGAGAGATGAGAGATCATGGTGAGTTTTACTGGTCATAGAGCTTGATATATGGAACAACCCTGAGAAATAAATCTTAAATTTTTCCGTATATGTCACTGGAACCCTAGTGCACACAGACCGATCAGGGTGTTTGTGTCCCTTTTGACTATTCTTGTGCTCCCAAAATGTAGCAATAGCCCTGCCTGCCTCTGGCAGAGGAATCTCAGCCTGACCTTTCCTCAGAATCGCTTCCTGGTGTTCATTGTCCTCTTGTAATCGCCCCCGTTCTCGGCTGGATATATTTAGCAATCCTCCAGAGGCCTGGCTCTATAGTTTGACTCATCCAGGGCTTCCTCCATAGATTTGTTGGGTGCAGAGGGACGGGCGTATCGTCACACCAAATCCAGGTCTAGCCTGTTACCTGCTGATGAGAGCTGCATTTGTTAGTATGATATAAAATGGTATGTCTTATGAGAAAGAAATTGGGTGTTATTAGAGCTGTTATGTATATTAATTAATAAATGAAATCATATAATACGTTAAACAGGTAAACAGTAAAGAGCAAGGTTTGTGAAAGAGCTTCTTAATGTCTAATCTGTGTTAAAACAAAATGCGGTCCCACCACATCTTTTCTGATGACTCTTACAGTAAGCAGTCCTGCAGTGCTGGATCTAAGAACCTTCTAAAATCAGTCTCTCTGTGCAATCTGACAGTTCCAGTTACACCTGTTGTTGTTGTTTTCTCCTCCCTTCTCTTGGTGATTACTTCATATATTGTAAATGCTGAATAAAAACTGAATATGTCCTGAACATGTGGTTGCTCAGTAGTTAAGGTATTCAACTGTGGACCAGAAGGTTCAAATCCAACCTCTACCTAGCTGACACTGTCAAGTCCTTGAGCAAAGCCCTTAACCCACAGTAGCATGGATTGTAAGATTGTGTGTGGGGTGTAATCAAAGGGTTGTATAAATACACTGAATCCAGTTCTGGCAGAAACCTTCCAAGAAGTTTCAAGAAATTTCAAATCCTTGACATGTCTGAATCCTTTTCTCATTAATGACCAGCCTTTTATTTACTCTTTCTGAAGGTGCAGTGAGCTGGGGCTTTCCAGTGGTACCTTTTATCAGTCCTGCTTGCTTCTTACAGTGACACATCTGAACACGTCTGCATGAACAGTGTGTGATAGTTAATGGTTTTTGACATTATAAAGGGAGCTGTAAAAGTGAGTGAGTGTAGTGCTATAACTGGTGGAAATGGAACGATGTGTGTAACCTGCTGAGCGTGTGTTTTGGAGAGCACACTGAAGTGTGGTGAGTGCTCTCTGATGCGTGCGGCTGTGAAAGGTTGAGTAAATTGTCTGTGCCCTGCCATGGCGAGCTCACACATCGTGTTTAGGTGTGTTTGAAAATAGATGAAAATAGAAAATGTAATTCCCTGTACAAAACTCCTCTTTTTTATTAAACACATAAGACAGCTGAGGATTTAAAGATGACTGTATGTATGGACTGGATGTTTAATCGTAATACAGGTATGGTTCTGATGTCAACAAGGCAAGACAAGGCCTTTAACCCACAATTGCTTGGATTGTAAGGCTGTATCAGTTGTTAGTCACTCTGGATAAGAGTCTGCTAAGTAATGTAAATGTAAAATGTAATGTACATCACCGAACGTTACGTCAATTAGATGTATATAAGACACACTTTTTATTTCCTATTATTCTAAAAAGTTCTTAAGATCTTCGCCGTCAAAGCAAATGGACGTTGATCGGATGGACGTTAAACGACACATACCTGAAGAACACTGACAGTGTGTTACCCTAGGCAATGTTCTGCTGAGGGTCCTGGCATTCATTTAGAAGTTACTTTGATATACAGTGGTACCTGGGTTCTCATCATTAGTTCAATCCAGAAGGCTTGTCGAGAACCGAAAACAACGAGAATGGAACAAATGTTTCCCATAAGGAATAATGTAAATTGAATCAGTCCATTCCAGACCCCCAGAAAATCCACACTGTATAAGGCTTTATATGCGTTAATGGAGTTGTATTGTACAGGTGCTCCCTGATTTATGTTGGAGATACGTTCCGACAAGTCCATCATAAGTTAAATGTATCATGAACTGAGGAGTTTAACGAGTGTTTGGTAGAGCCGTCTATACTGTATCATAGCGAAGCCTATGTTCATGTTTAAAACACTTATATTAACCTACAGTTGGCCAAAATCGTTAACACAAAGCTTATTTTATAATAAAGTGTTGTAAATCTCATGGAATTTAGTGAGTAATGGATTGAAAGTGAAGAGTAAATGCAAAATACTTAGTCTATTGATTAACTCCGAGCACTAGCATAGCTGCAAAGCTAACTGCAGCCTGTGTTCTGGAGGATTTCCGGTCTTCCTTTCGGTTGGCTCTTATAACCTAACCTTTTTAGGACCCATGGAGACTTATTTGCACTAAGACTACAGTACTGTAGATGTAAAAATAAAGAAAAACTCCATAAACACAGCGGAGAACTTCTTTGAGCAATGGCTGTTGTGGAACTGAATGACTATACTGAATCGTGAATCGTGTTTCGGCTGAAACGAGTCGCGTGGCTTGACTCGTACAAGTTTAAGCAAACAAAGGGAGCAAATGAAGAGAACTGAGAAATTGTTTTAGCCAAAATTCGCCGAGAACCGAATTTGAGTTCAGAAGTGGTTGAGAAACGACGTATGACTGAACACTGTTGCAGACCCCTTCATGGCAACGGTATTCCCTAATGGCAGTGCCCGATTTCAGCAGGATAATGCTCCCTCCCACACTAGAGCAGGCCAAAGAATTACTTAAACTGTTGGAAATGACCGTTCTTGAGGACGTGGATTCAAATCCTGGGGGAGGTGGCTTGCGGCATGAACGTCAGGTGTTTCCTTAAACCTAAGATGGCCTGGAGTACTAACTAAAGTGTACCTCTGCCTACACCCAGTGAATTCTGGGTTCTAGGGACCCTCTAACTCTGCCTAGAAGAAGTGGGGGTCAAACAGGATGCTTTATGCAGTGATAGTTAGTGATATGATAGTTTTATGCAGAAGTCTGGACTGGTTTACCGATTTGGTTCAATGTTGTAAACGTGACATTTGTATGGCTGTTTTCCCAAAGTAAGCATTTTGAATTTGGGCAAGCGATACACAGTACGATACCCTCCATAGGCCGGGCATCCGCCAGTGGACTAACCATTTATTTATTTATTTTGTTCAGTTTCAATACATTATTCAATGCATTACATGATATATTCAACACTTTCCTATAAAGTAAGCTTTGTGTTAATGATTTTGCCCAATTGTAGGTTCATATAAGTGTTTTAAGGTAGGTTATGCTATGAGATATATATAAAATAAACTCGTAGGTTTATGATTCATTCAATTTTGATGGGTTTGTTGGAACGTATCCACATCATAAATCGGAGCGCCTTTATTCAAGCTTCAGCTCTGAGTTTTAAAAAAAATTTATTTTGGTGCATCAAAACTGTTTTTTCATTCTAAGTGACACTTCGATTAGAAGAGGAGGAGGAGGAGGATCCATGTAATGCAGCAGGTGTTTCATTAGCAGTTTTTCTATAAATACCCTGTGCTGTTTTCCTTGTGGAATTTCCTCAGAGAAATATTCAAATGCACTTTATGAGCTGTAAGTCCATGAAGTCATTAGAAAATCATTAGTTCACTAGCATGACATGGATACTTTGAGATTAC
Organism: Ancistrus triradiatus; assembly: GCA_025084515.1. Lineage (NCBI taxonomy): Eukaryota > Metazoa > Chordata > Actinopteri > Siluriformes > Loricariidae > Ancistrus > Ancistrus triradiatus. The sequence goes on from JAJAGP010000020.1 coordinate 1,060,801, forward strand.
TTTTGTATTTGCCACATGTATTTAATAGAGATACATGTACAGCATTTAGCAGACACCCTTATCCAGAGCAACTTACAATTGGTACAGTCTTACTATCCAAGCAGTTGTAGGTTAAGGGCCTTGGTCAAGGACCAAACAGTGGCAGCTTGGCAGAGGTGGGATTTGAACCCTGGACCTTCTGGTCCATTGTCCAGTACCTTAACCGCTAGGCTACCACAGTCCCAAAGAGTATAGTTTACATTTACAGTATGAACGGAAGAAGTGGAACAGAGAAGTTTGGGATCATTTAAAAAAAAAAAAAAAAAAAAAAACATGAAAACTCTGCAGTGTCTCAGCAGAAAGCATTCAGTCAGCGCATCCAACCTACAGAGCGGACCCGACACGACGTAACGTTAGTGTTGAACATAAATCAGCGTGATTGCTAGAAAAGCCATGGCTAGAAAAGACATGACTATATGTATATCTATCGCTGGGCTATTTATGATGTCCCTAAATTAGGTAACGCTAAGCTTTGCTCAAGAACAACCACAGAAAATAAAATGTTGCAATTGGAACAGCAGCGTACTTGGCTATGGAGACAAGACCGTTTACTTTTTACACCTAGATAAATCCTAAAACATCTTGTATAAAGCCTGTCAGTGGTGGAAGAAGTTCTCAGATCTTTTACTTTCCATTGAATAGTTTAATCGACGCGTAACCACGGACCGATCGCATTTAAGCATAAAACAGAAACCTTCCCAGACATAAGCGAGCACCAAACAAGTCTGATTTTAGATGGAATTTAATTCTTAAATTCAATTTATATCAGCCAATTCATATTTAGAATACAGGTTGAATAAATACATATAATGCATAATAAATACGTTAATAACTTTACGTCACATCTCCGAAATTTCGGAAATTTCCGCATTTTTTTGTGTAGGCTCTATCGTGATAAACTGACCACACAGTTGAATTTTAAACGACATTCTCGTCTAATCTTATAACTTCATTCCGTGACACAATAACAAGTACGTTGAAAATTATACATCCAGTTGGGAGTCCTCTCATCCGCCATTACCGAGCTGACAATGCATTGTGGGATATTTCGCTGTCCAAATACGTGCAAGTCTTCTCCGATGCATCCTTGATAATATGGGCGGAGCAAGATCACATCCGGGGATTTGGAGCGTACTTGGTTAGATGCGAACTTAGAAATGGAACAGTGCTTGGGCTGCGACTGATGACGTTTCACAAGAACACAAGAACACAAGTACAGAAAAGTACGCTTATCGAGAAATGGCCCAGATCTTTCTGAATGGGGAGTGACCTATGTATCCGAAACTGGAAATAAATTAATGGTTTAAATGCATGTTTAGAATCATTGGTATAATCTGACAAAAATCATATACCATACTTCAAATAACACAAAATAGAAACTTTTTTTAAGGTTATTTTGGCTACTGTGCATGCTTATACTGCCACTGCAAAGAGGCTAAGACTCGCCGCCACCCTCTACGACACCGTTACTAATATGCCGGTTCTTTCTAATGATGGGGCGGGGCTTCGGCATTGCAGTCCCATTCACATTTCAGTCAGTGACCAGTCTCCTCCTTATCCGGTATTGCAAGTTTGAAGGAGGATTAAAGTGCCACCTACTAACAGTCTGAAACATGGCAACTTAGCAGAGTAGAATTTCATTGCTGGCTGGACATTTCCCACAGTTTAAGATTGGCAAGGGTGAGAGGCAAGGTTGCTGGTTTTTCGGAGTGCAATGCACGGAGGGAAATCCGAGAAAACGCCGTTAGACTGTATATTCAGTCTAGTTTGGTTGCAGCAAGTGCACAACAACACTTCACAATTTTAAGACGGTATTTATGTATTCTAAAGGAAGAACGCTGTTTGTTTCAAGAGACATGTCTTATTTGATCTTATATTTACTATTGCTGTTCAATAAAGCAAAAGGTTTGCTTATCCGATTACTCTGAAATAATCGGTAGAATACTCGATAATTAAAATGATCGATAGCTGTAGCCCTGGTATGATCTCGCCCTCACACCATGCAGAGGGACTGCTACTGTCACAAATATGCACCCCAAACAGCTGTGTACAACAGCAGCGACCAGCCCCAATGCTGACTAGCTATACAGACAATAGCTACATTAGAGTTTCTCAGAAGCCTCTCGCACTCGAACGCATCAGCTACTTGGAAGCCAATCAGATATGACTATCTCTGTCTGGATCTCATAATTGTGGCTCTCTTGTCTCATCTGTGCTTGTGTGTAGCCTTGATGGGCCAGTCATTAAGCAAAGCTCAGATAGAGATGAATTCCAAACTAGTTTTGTTTTGTTCTTTATGTGTTATGGGTATCGAGGCCCGATACTGCGTTGCTCCTGACTGGTGAGTCCTGAAATGTCCTGGAGTTTCTGGACAAATGGTGTTGCTATTGGTGCTTATGTGCCATTAATTTCTAATTTCTTGTGTATAATAACTTGATATTCGGCAACCGAAATTATTCAGCTGAAAATGGCAAAAAAAAGCACTTTTGGTGTTTGGCCGAAATTTGTTTTTGATGATGCGATGAAATTGAGGCCTACTTTGTAAATGCAGCAAACCTGACGGCTGTGTGGAAGCAGGGCTCTACAGTGTGAGCATTAGTTTGTAGTTGTTCCTTCTTTTTAAAGTAATGCGAATGGAATATTTTTTTAGGAGCTCTTGAACAAAATGAGATTTTGACCTGAATGTGCTTTACTGAGTGTTCATCAGGTCTGTCTCATTACCTAGTGAGTGCCCTTACTGGATACTTCCTATGTAGGGATGCTGTATACTTCCTAACCATCAGTGGAACCCTAAGATTGCATCACCGATTGTTTATGTCCTCTGCATGAACGCTAGCAAAGTTTTACAGGCTTGGGTTCTAGTCTTTGCTGTTTAACAAAGTTTTTATCTCTCCTTGAGGCTTTTTTTGGGGGAAACAGCGTAACACACGAGGAACCGAAAAATGTAGACAGAAGCAAATATTAGGATTAACGTGGAGGAAATGAGAGCTGTAGTTAAGCACATTTAAAATGGTGCTTGAAAGTTTGTGAAGCCTGTGGAATTTCCTATATTTCTGCATAAATATGACATAAAGAGATAAAGAAAACCCAATTAAACAAATGAGACAAACATATTATACTTGGTCATTTATTTATTGAGCAAAATTGCTATATTAGTGAGTGGCAAAAGTATGTGAACCTCTAGGATTGGCAGTTAATTTGAAGGTAAAATTAGAGTCAGGTGTTTTCAATCAATGGGATGACAATCAGGTGTGTGTGGGTACCCTGTTTTATTTAAAGAACCGGGATCTATCAAAGTCTGCTCTTCACAACACGTGTTTGTGGAAGTGTATCATGGCACGAACAAAGGAGATTTCTGAGGACCTCGGAAAAAGAGCTGTTGATGCTCATCAGGCTGGAAAAGGTTATAAAACCATCTCTAAAGAGTTTGGACTCCACCAATCCACAGTCAGACAGATTGTGTACAAATGGAGGAAATTCAAGACCATAGTTACCCTCTCCAGGAGTGGTCGACCAACAAAGATCACTCCAAGAAAAGTAACAGTTGGCGAGGTCACAAAGGACCCCAGGGTAACTTCTAAGCAACTGAAGGCCTCTCTCACATTGGCTAATGTTAATGTTCATGAGTCCGGCATCAGAAGAACACTGAACAACAATAGTGTGCATGACAGGGCTGCAAGGAGAAAGCCACTGCTCTCCAAAAAGAACATTGCTGCTCGTCTGCAGTTTGCTAAAGATCACGTGGACGAGCCAGAAGGCTATTGGAGGAATGTTTTGTGGACGGATGAGACCAAAATAGAACTTTTTGGGTTAAAAGAAAAGTGTTATGTTTGGAGAAAGGAAAACACTGCATTCCAGCATAAGAACCTTATCCCACCTGTGAAACATGGTGATGGTAGTATCATGGTTTGGGCCTGTTTTGCTGCATCTGAGCCAGGACGGCTTGCCATCATTGATGGAACAATGAATTCTGAATGATATCAGAGAATTCTAAAGGAAAATGTCAGGACATCTGTCCATGAGCTGAATCTCAAGAGAAGGTGGGTCATGCAGCAAGACAACGAGCCTAAGCACACAAGTCGTTCTACCAAAGAATGGTTGTGTGTATAACGTATTATGTTTTATGGTTAAGCAATTTTACTTTTTGATTTTTTTTTTCAGTAAGAAAAAATTATGCTTTGGTGGAAAAAAAAAAGTGCCAAAATTGAATGAAAAACTGCAAAATACTGCATTCGGTTTCATTTTGTCACACATTTTCATTTCGCTGCATCCTCAATCTCAAGTTCACCCTTCCCTTAACGAGTTTCTCTTGCGGAATGGAAGATATTTTTGTTTAAAGGAAATAGCCATTCAGTTTCTCACATCGATCTTCATATTGAAACTGTATATAATACGATATAATATAACCACGGAGCCAGTGACATGGGCGTGCTAATCACCTCAGCCTCTGTATTATACAGCACAATCGCTGGGGACGGAAAAAGAAATCCAGCTTGTGTTCTTCTTTTGTTCTTACGTTCCACATGCCTTTTGTTCCCAATAGTCAAGTATTGCTTGCTGATGTATATGTAATTACAGTGCATTTTACCCTGATTCATTCCACGTACAAGAGTCAGTACAGTAAGCTCTGTCAATCAAAGCAGCTTGAATCCACGTCCCCTGCTTTCTAGCTCACATTAACCTTCAGTGCTGCATCTTTCATGTGATTATCTCTTTTGTTTTTTAAGCAGAATTATACAGCCATTGAGAGCCTGGAGCTTTTAGTACCTTGGGTTTGAAAGCCTTGCAAACAGGACGAGAGGGGGTTTTCTTTTTTTTTTTTTTTTTCACAGAAACCACAGCAGTCAGAAGCAGCTCTTAAGAGGCCCTGCATTTGGCAGATGCACAGACCAAGTAGAGAAAGGGCTTACCTTTGAAGTGCAGAGCGATAGAGCGACAGATAGAGAGAGAAAGAGAGAGTGAGTGAGTGGGAGCATGTAGGTTAACTCTTTTGTCACCTTTCTCTGGCAGGCCTCTTCCGTATAGAGTTGCACTCTGACTGTGCGTGTATTCAAGAATAAACACGCACTCGCCGGCCACTTTATTAGGTACACCTTGCTAGAACTGGTTTGGTTTTGCCTTCAGAACAGCCATTACTCTGTGGCATATTGGTCTATATTGGCATGACAGCATCACTGAGCTGCTGCAGATTTGTCAGCTGCACATCCATGATGCAAATCTCCTGTTCCACCACATCCCGAAGGCGTGACTGAGATCTGGTCATATTCACTCATGGTCATATTCAAGAAACCAGTTTTCATTGGAGAAAAAAAAAACTTTATCTGTACACCCTAAAGATCCCAGGAGAATATCCCAGTAGATGAGAACTTTCTGAAATACTCACTTCTGATGCCCAGTTTGAACTTTGGCAGGTTGTCTTGGCCTTGTCCGCATCCCTAAAAGCATTGAGTTGCTGCCTGCTTTGCTCGTACGATTGGTATCGGACCCAGCAGTGCTGCTGGAGTTTTTAAACACTGTTCCCTCACAGTCCACTCTGTCAGACACATCTACCTTATTGCTCCACCTTGTAGATGTAAAGTCTGAGACAGCAGCTCATCTGTTGTTGTACACTTTCTTAGTCATCCTCTAATCCTTCATCAGTGCTCACAGGATGCTGGTGGCTGGACACTTTGTTTTCGATCCAGCACTGAAACTACACTGAGGTGTTTAAAATTTCAGCAACACTACTGTGTCTGATCCACTCATACCAGCACAACAGGCCACCATCACATCAGTGTCAGTGCAGTGCTGGGAATGATCCACTACCCAAACAGGTCCTGACCATTAGAGAACATTTACATTTACAGCATTTAGCAGATTTAGCAGTCCCTTATCCAGAGCGACTTACAATTGGTACAGTTTTTACAATCCAAGCAGTTGTGGGTTAAAGGGTTGTGGGTTGCCCAACAGTGGCAGCTTGGCAGAGGTGGGATTTGAACCCTGGACCTTCTGGTCCAGAGTCCAGTACTTTAACCACTAGGCTACCACAGTCCCAGAGTAACAGACTACAGGGGCAAAGGGAACAGAGTAAAGGGGACGAACAAGGTATGTAGAGAAACAGACGGACTACAGTCTGTCATTGTAGAACTGCATATATATGGTTAGTGTTAAACTGGAAAATGGACACTGAGTGTAGAAGCAATGTTTGCCTAGTAAGGCGATCAGTAAGTATGTTTAGGTTGGAGACACAAGTCAAATTAACGTCCTTCTGAACACCTTTGGGGTTTCCCAGCAAAATATGGCCCGGAAAATTACACTTTGTCCACTGACTTTTTTCTCACAGGGCATCCTGGTACCATCACTTTCCCATGCAAACAATACACATGCATCTTCCACATGTAGTGTAAAAGACAAATTTGCTGATCAGGCAACCCTAGCAGTCTGACTGGTCAGAGATTACACAGCCCCATACTCAGCACTGTGTGTTGTGACACATTCCTTCCATAACCAGCATTAAATTATTCTGACTTTTGCCAGAGGAACTCTAATTTCGGCCCGGATGGGATATTCTCACTCTCTCTCTCTCTGCTTATGTTTTTCTCTTATCCTCCACTCATCTCTATCGACTCTCTTTTATATTACTGTGCCAGTTCTCCTGCCTCGTAAATGCACTGAGTGCTTTCGGCTCGGTCTCGCTTTTCGTTCAGATTCAATCAGCATTTCTGTCAGATTTGTAGACGCTGTAAAAGTGAAAACCTTTTAGAAAGCGCACTGGCTGCGTGTGCTGTGTAATCAAGAGCAGAGGGCTGATCGCTCAAGAGGTAGCGCTGAGGAAACCGTCTAATCTAATCGTCTGAGGGCAGAGCTGTTAATTAAAAAGCCCTTTGCTAAGGAGGAACCTTTCGATTCGGGCGCGCTGACACTTCCGACATTACTCATGCTAATTTTAGCTGTCCCATTATACGGCACTCGAAGCAGAGAACAATTAGTCTCCTTTTTCTCTCAGCGACGCATAACATTCTGATGGATTCTGATATTTACCATGGATCCTAAATACACCGGTGATCGATGCTGAAATTCAGCCTTCCCGTCCCAATATGCAGATTATGTTTGTAATGAAAGCCTGCAGATCTACAAGTAGCGTCATGACTTTTTCAGTTATTTACTAAGGGGTGTAAAAATGTCACGATGTGCGTCGCAGAGATTGATGATTTATTAGGCCATCTAATGCGATTGCGTCTTTTGAACGCCAAATGACATCATGCATCACGCTTCCATAGGCATTTAAAAGCTGCAGCAGACTAAAGATATTTTTGTTTACATTTTTATGCAAGAAATGTATACAAGTTGGAGTTAGCATTCTTAAGAACTAAAAAGGAGTGGTTTCACTCATTTAATATGTGGTGAAGCTACAATAGCTTCATGTTGTTCCTATGTTGTTCTAGTAGGACTGTGGTAGCCTAGCGGTTAAGGTACTGGACTATGGACCAAAAGGTCCAGGGTTCAATTCCCACCTCTGCCAAGCTGCCACTGTTAGATTTATCATCTACGCCGCCCAAGGTGGTTGGGTCCCTTTTTGAGTCTTGGTCCTCCCAAGGTTTCTTCCTATAACACTCAGGGAGTTTTTCCTTGCCACTGTTGCCCTAGGCTTGCTCAATTTGGGATTGGACGTAGTTATTAGGAGATAATCTAAACTTGTAAAGTTGCTTTGAGACAATGCTCCATTGTAAAAAGCGCTATATAAATAAATCTGACTTGACTTGACTGTTGGGTTTTTGAGCAAGACCCACAATTGCTTGGATTGAAAGATTGCATCAATTGTAAGTCGCTCTGGATAAGGGCGTCTGCTAAATGCTGTAAATGTAAATGTGGTTTATTTTAATTGAAGGGGCCTATTATGTACCATTTATGGACACAGAATTATTAGGAGCTCAAGCACTTTTTAGTTACCCAAGTGCTACATTCATTACATGCCTTATTCTTCAGTTCTTCACCTTAAAGTGTGAGTAATCGTGGCTCTGGTTGCTCTGTGGACTATTAACTAGAAGGTGATGCTGCTGTTGAGCCAGTGAGCAAATCCCCTAACCTTCAACTGCTCAGGTCAATAAGAGGGTCTGCTTAATGCTGAACATGTAATTACATGGTGTGATAATGCTGTGTACAACTCCATCTTATGTTGAATTGATTGTAAAGCAAGGGGTTTAATAAATACTAAGGCTGCATGGATCCGATATGCTATAGCATACATCAGTTACTCCAACAAGTTCAATATCAACGTGTAACATCAGCAGAACACATGTTGCAAGGGGTGGTAGTGGCACTGCAAAATGCATTTACATTTACAGCATTTAGCAGACGCCCTTATCCAGAGCAACTTCCAATTGATACAGTCTTACAATCCAAGCAATTGTGGGTTAAGGGTCTTGCTCTAGGACCCAACAGTGGCAGCTTGGCAGAGGCGGGATTTGAACCCTGGACCTTCTGGTCCATAGGACAGGACCTTAACCACTAGGCTACCACATATAATACCATAGTTCTACTATGAATTTTTGGTAATTTGGCCACTTCATGGTTCTACTGTGAAATTTCACAGTATATAGTTTTTTCTTGGTTTAAGTCTCTCCCACATGGTGTGGTTCATGGTTTATTAATTCACCAATATTATTTATATATATATATATATATATATATATCATCCCTCCTGCCACTTGACTCCCTAGGTCACGCACTGCTCACTTCCTCATCTAACACGTAAGAGTGCAGGAGAGTATCATACTGCGTATCGCTTGCCCTGGGAAAAATCCTGTATTTATGTACATATCGTAAGTCGGACCATCGTATAATGAGGACTTCCTGTAATACCTAAGCTTGACTGGAATGTTCAGAATAATGTTCTGTTTTGCTGTCTGCACTCTGGCTACCACACATTTGCACATGACTTATTTATTATGCCCTCTAAACTGCACACACTGAACTTTTCTTGCCATTTGCAGTAATGCACAGTGCACTTTCTAACAGATGCCATCTCTTAATTATGTTTGCTGCTCTCTGCACAATAATAATGCACACGTTACTCTGCCTCATTCTATTTGCATAATTACTCTACAATTTAAGTGTAAATTTAGCTAGAAATAGGTTTGTGAAAGGTGGATTAGCAACGTAAGAATTTCCAGTTTGCATGTGACAATAAAACCCCTGAATCTTGAATTGTATCTTGAATCTTAAAACTACTTTTTAAGCCAAAGAATGACCTTTTCACTGTAGGAAAGTTGCAGGATGTGAATTGTAATTCATTTTCATGTTTAACGTGTACGTTTGGCTTGTTTTCTGACTTTTAGGCCTCCTCGTTACGTGAGACATGAGACTCACGCCCTCCTAGGTGCTTTGTTTAAACTAAATGGCGCTCCAAGTATGCACATAATTTTGGTTTGGATTACTTTTATTGCAGGTAAACAGCGGTTTTTTTATCATATTGTTGACTTTAGTCTGACTAGAAACAGTTTGGTCATAATCTACAATTGGAGTGAGCTACTGCAGAGCCCAAAATGCAGGCTGGCTGATTTGCTTGCAGTTTTTCCATATCAACATAAACCTGGATGTAAGGTTGTGAGCTCAAATCCCAGAGCTGGCATGCTGCCATTGTTGGAACCTTGAGCAAGACCCTCAGCTGCTTGGCTCAATTCCAGATCACTTCATAAAGTCATGTTAAAAGCACTAAATGTAATAGAAATGTAATAGATTTTGATAATGTGTGTGTGGGCGGCAGGGTGGTTCTTTTCAGTCCGAAAAGCCATCACCATTTTCACAGACATGCTAAGGAAACCTTGAGGTACACCTCATTCACTTTGAACTTCATGTCCACATTGTATGAACGCCCTGTGAATGTTTTATCCCATGTCGCGTTGCAGCTGCTGTAGTGCCTCATGTGACTGACATGATGAAACCAACTACTTGCAATCAGTGAACCATGGGGTCAGTTAAACCAATTCCTCTGCACTGTTCGAGACAAGCAAGCTGATTTGATTGATTTATTTATTTCTTTATCGAGCACACAGACAGCTCCACTCATCGGTGTTCAGCAGAATGCGTACTGTGATTAATACAGAGTTCATACTGTGAGTAATCAGCAGATCATACAAGCTTTCCTTCATTATCGCAACCTTCCCTGGCTGTTTAACTGCAGATTGGGCCTGAATGATTCTGATGATTTCTTGTTTCTGTTTTTTACATTTTGTTGACTCCCTAGTTGTTGGCACCCTTGGTAAAAGGAAGTGCATGTGGGTGTGTCTTGTGTAAATAATGTATAACACAGTAATGATAATAATACTATAATATGTAGGGGTGCAACGATACACTCTGATCAGGATTCGATTCATGGTACGAAGTTCAAGATTCGATTTTCTCATGATTTTAAGAGATTTTTCTTTTAATTTCTGAAGTGTAAACAATGCAAACAATGCACATGTTCTTCTGTAAATTAGAAAAAAAAATTCCCTTCAATTAATTAACTATATATAAGATTACAGGACATAAAAGACAGATAAACATACGAAGAATATTGTAGGGATACGAGACGTTCCTGTGATGAGAATGGCTCAGAGCATGACATTAAAACATACACATGACTAACTAACTCAATTAAATAATTAAGTAACTATAAACAGAGGTTTAAAATTGTAAATAAAATGCTCTGTTGTTGCTTCACAATATCTTAACTAGCCAAGTGAAAACGTTCCTTTTTATTTCTGGAGAATAACAATTCATATGCATACTTTTCTTGTATAAAAATGTAAACAAAAATAATCTTTAGTCCCCTGCAGTAAATAGGATGAGTCTGACTGAGATTGGGATATCTGTCTGTGAACATTGCATGATTGCGCCCTCTGGTGTTCAAAAAATGCAAATAGATTAGATGGCGTAATAAACAAGAATTCTTAATCCTTCTCGACAGTGCATCGTCCCATTTTTGCACTGCGATGCATCGTGCTATGCAAATAAAACAAACAAATACACCTTATGTGCTCTGTGACCTGGCAAAGCAAAACTGAAATTTTGAAGACAAATCTGGGGCCGTATTCATAAAGATTCTAAGAATCTCAGCCTAAAAGCTCCTAGCTAGGAGTTTAAGCTTAGAAGTGATTCAGGAGCGATCTGAGAGCAACTCAGAAAGAACAACACAAAAAGAACAAAAACTTTTACCTCAATGAGAAGGCGGGGTTGACCCAGTTGCTAAGTATGACAATCTTTCAAAAAAATTGTGATTGCTTGTCACCCCCGTCACTCACTCCATCTCTCACTCACACACACACACGGAGACAAACACATTCTTAATTAGGGAAATACTATATAGCCCATTATAAGCCATTGAAATAACAGCCATAGGCTATCTCTGCGTATTTTACACTAAACACAGACGTTTATTTGCTTTATTTTATTAACAGCGTATGTATAATGCTGATCATTTTTGTAGCTACTTAATCTATTAGATGGCCTGTGAACTGGAGAAAATGCTCTGCTCTTTTCAGGTATGATCGCTGCCGTGTCTAATCTACTTACCTGGTGGGGTTGGTTTGTATGTAGCTTCCATGTCAGGCGTTACACCATTGCTGCGCTGGGTAGGAGATGTGAGCGCATCTCTAATGAGATCAACCACAAGCATTAATTCTGCACGATCTAATCGGTAGTGTTTGACTATCTCACTGTTATTCAGTGTTTGGAGAACATTTCTTCCAGATTTTTCTCCTCTGCTTAAGAGAACTTCTAAGCCTCGTAAAAGTCCTCCTCTCCACTCCTAACAGTTTTTCACCTTAGGAGCTCTTTTAGGGGTTTAGGAATAACTTAGGATCTGCTCCTAACTTTAAGAGCAGTAATCCAAACTTTTTGTTAGTGTACTGAATATGGCTGCCCCCAAAATTGCGACACTCGTCAGGGTCGTGAGGGCTCCAGCACCTATTTCCTAAACCTGGGTGCCAGGTTATTAAACTGCCCATGTGTGGGTTGGTTCAAAATTTGTGTTGAGGGTATTATAATTCTAAGAATAAATGCATTTCAGTTAAAGGTTAGATTTCTGTTGTATTTGCAGTGTGAGGATTAACCTTCGGTACTTTTAAAAAAAAAAATTTAATCCACTTTATAGAGTGCCTTTTAATTATGGAACTGACTCACTCAAGGAAAATGTTTGTGACGTACTTATGTAAGACTGGTATTAACTGTGGTACAACACACAAGCCGGTGTCATGTTGGGAATTGTCTGTGTCGCTCATATATTTAGTTTATTGCAACTATGTGTAAGACCGGTAAATTGTTATTGTTTGTTTCTGCTTATAGCAGTAATGATGTGTCTTCAGCAGGAGTAAGTATAAAATTACCATGGACTTATTGTCCTGTCAGAAGTAATTGTCTTTTGTTGTGACGCCTAAAATTCAGGGCTGAAATAAAATGAGCCAAATTTGACGTCTACAGTAAAGCCGCAGTTACTCAGCAAAGGTATGTAAGCTATATCACGGTGAGTCACAAAGCTGCTTTGTATGCTTGATATTTCAAGGTCAAACTGGGAGAAGTGTGTGGGTAATCGAGTGTGTTGCAAGTGTGCCACTTATTGTGAATTGAAAATAAGTTTTCTTTTTAAAAGGTTTAACTCCCACCATCGAGCCTCTCAGTATGGCCCATGGTGTGCTTTAATCCCCTAACCAACGAGTACCTTCTATAACAAACAGGGGTCCAAAAACTAAACTCTAACAAATCTATTTTAGTGCCATCTACTTCATCGGGATGCCGATGGAATGGTATTTTTGGATGGCCAAGATGTGCAAAAGCTCATGAAGATCAGTGGTAAAGAGTATTATGAAGTGACAAATCCAAGTTTGAAATTTTTGAATGCGGTCACCGACTATGTGTTATGTATGGTCATTAAACATTGCTAAAACAACAAATCTAATGGTGGCCTAAGACTTTTGCACAATACCGTATACTGATAGTTCTTTTGTAAATCTAATTTAGGATTCATAGTTGGTGTGTCTCATTTACGTACACTTCATTTTAACTGGATAAATACTCCAATAATAGCTCAATCTGACGTTGCTTTAGTTTTAAGGATTTTTTTTTTTTAACCCACACAGAGTTAGATACTCCAAACACATTCATCAGTATGCTGCTTATTTTAACAATGGAATTTGGATATGTCTGGCCCAGTGTCTGGTTTGTCTGCCACCCATTCAAAGCAGAAGAGAGGAGCCTGTCTTGAGCCAAGCCTGTTCTGGTTTTGTTCCTTTAAGAATAGCCAGTGGTGGCTGTTCCCTGCTCCAGGGTTATGGCTGTTTAATGCCTCGTTGAGCTCGGAGAGCTAAAGAGTCAATGACCAATCAGTAGCATGTCTGCAGTCTATTCAAAACATCAGACGTCTCATTTACAAATGGCGGGGGGAAAGGGAAAGGGCTCATCCGTCGAGTGCATGTGAGATCTTGTGGTATGATAGGAACCGAGGCTGATCAGGATCCCGAAGGTCTGAGTCAGTGTTTGTTTCACACTTGAGCTAAAGGGGTGATGAGCAGCCAGGAATGCCCGTGTACATCTGCTCCCACTCTACCCACTGCCTTCCCAAGAGTTTCTCTGGAGGCTTTACAGACAATGACAGTGGGTTTATATTGTAATCAAGGATAAATGTGCAATATCACCATGTTTTTTTTAGTTCTCTTAGATGTCCAGACTACTCTAAATTACTTGTAACCTGTAGTCTGTTCTGGAATATGTTTGTGTTAATTGTATGCTTCTTTGAAATTGGGGTCGAGCTAAAAATTCTACGCTGGATATGAGAGAGAGGAAAGAAGTCACGTTGATGTCTGTATGTTCCTTTCAGTAGAGCATCTGCAATTTGGTTTAATATCAGTATCGGCTGGGGGTGTACTCCCATAGCAGTGATAACCCTTACACCACCTGTTTTATGCCTCCTTATTGATTTTGGGTAATTGTGTTCTCCCCCATGCTTTATGTATTCACAGTGATGTAATTGGTCTTCCAGGATTTTTTTTCTCTGAATTGTGCCCTGAGTGTATACACACAAAATGCAGTACCTTTACTTCCCGGTTTAATATGGCCTGACTTACGATATTTTGGCTTTTTAAGATGGGAATCTGGTGATAAACATAAATACACATTCAGCAGTATCATAATTCATTCTGAATTGTGAATTTCAAATTTTCCCAGGCACACGACACATAGGACTGTGGTAGCCTAGGAGTTAAGGCACTGGACGATGGACCAAAAAGTCCAGGGTTCAAATCCAACCTCTGCCAAGCTGCCAGGAGTGATGAGCGTTGGGTAATGGCGTGAGGAAAAGCCAAATGACAAATCCATCACAAGTTGTTTATAACGCATCATGAACCGATGAGTTTAATCTAGCATGTGCTGTATAATAGTGGAGTCTAATACACATTAACACTTACACTAATCTACAGTTGGCCAAATTCATTAACGCAAAGCTATTTTATAATGGGCTGTTGAAAAATCTCTTGTAATTTTCTGAGTATGGGATTGAAAGATAAAACACTTACTCTATTGGTGAACTTGGGGTTCTAGCTGCTAATGCTAATGGCTCAGCCTTACAGCCAGTTTTCCTTTTGGTTGGCTGTAATATAACTGTTTTAGGACCCATGGGGACTTATTTGCGCTAAGAATACAGTACTGTGCATGTAAAATTAAAGAAAAACACGATAAACGCAGCAGAGATCATCCCTGTTGTGAATCTGAATCACTGAGTCACTGTGTACTGAATCGTGAATCGCATTTCTGCTGAAACGAGTCGCAGCTCGACTCCTACAAGTTTAAGTGAGTGTGCCAAGTACCAAGTAACAAACGTGAACTGAGACATAATTTTGTAGTCAAAATGTGTAGAGAACCAAAGTTATTATATTATATACATTAACTTGTTGCCGGCTGAAACAATCACCGGTGCAGTAATTATCCGATGGGAGACTCTCTTTTTATAACTATTTAACTACTTGCTTAGTTAAATCCAGGTGGTGACCTTTTTTCTTTGGTCATTTGGTATATTATATAGTGTAAAATATTTTCGAATGTATGTTTGAAAATTGTTGCTTTGTGAAGATATTTTGGTTTGGGTTTACTTTTAGAAACAGTTTTGAAATGGAAACTGTGCCTGGTCGCATTGCCTTCTGGGCAAGTTCCGCTGTTGAGGTGGACATTTATGTTCATTCGTTGCCGCACCCCTCTGTGGGCTCATCTAACGCACACTACCTCAGTTAAGACGGTAATGGAACAGCCCCTAAAATGGCCTGGGAGGTAATAAACTGAGGGTAAATGACGAGGCGAAGTGGATGAGGGCAAGTTAAGAAGACTATTGAAACGCAGGGTTTGCTTTGGTACCTTTGTTATCAGGTTCAATTTTTCAAACACAGCAGAACATCGCAGAAGGCCGATGCTTTAGTTTCGTTTTGAGTGTTCTTTCCACATTGAGCACTCACCACGACCAACTGTAAAGCCAAACAGAAAAAGATGATAAAAAACAGACTTTGTCGAGGAACAAATTTCCAAGGAGATCTGTCAAGCAGTGACTAATAAGCCTTCTGTTCATTCTGCAGCCACCTCACATGTTGGTTAGAACATGGGGATAGAGCTGGCTTAGTGCTTTAGGCTCTGACATGCCCATCAGAAGGTTGTGGGTTCATGTCTTTGCCCTGCCACTGTTGGATCTTTGAGTAAGGTCCTTAGCACAACCACTGTATGTAAACTACAGGCTCATGCCATGTAAGACCTGCTGCCATGTTTGGTTGGGGGATCAGACAGAATAGTATTTAGCATCAGAGTGAGATCCCTGGGTATAAACATTTACATTTAGTCGCTTTGTCCCAGAGCGACTGATTATGCAGTGCCTATAGACGATCTTCATACCCCTTTGAAAGAGTCACTGTTTTGTCTTGCAGCCTGAAGTCAGAACTCAGAAAAATAGTATATTTTCCAACTTGCACGTTTTGCCTCACAATACTAGAAGTAGTGAGAAAAAAATTTAAACTTCTGAAAATGAATAAATACAAAAGACAAACAAAAATAACAGAATTGGAAAAGTGATCAGTCCCCTGATTTAGTACTTTGTAGAGTCACCTTTTTCTTTAATTACAGCCATCAATCTGTTTTGGATTTGATCCTAACAGCTTTGCACACTGGGAATATTTGCCCATTTTTGCCCAGAATTGTTCAAGTTCAGCTAAATTTCGTGGTGACCGGCAATGAACTGCTCTCTTCATGCCCATCCACAGATTTAGGTCAGGACTCTGCCATGGCCATTGAAGGACATTCACCTTTCCTACTTTTAAGCCACTTTTTTATTTTATGTTAATTTTTTTAATGGATTTTATGGGGGTTTTTGTCTTTAGGATCGTTATCGTGCTGGAAGGTGAACCTCCTGCCCATTTTCAGCTGTCTGCATGTTTTCCACAAGAACTTGGATTTGGGTTTTTTGCATTTACATTTACAGCATTTAGCAGACGCCCTTATCCAGAGTGACTTACAATTGATACAGTCTTACAATCCAAGCAATTGTGAGTTAAGGGCCTTGCTCAAGGACCCAACAGTGGCAGCTTGGCAGAGGTGGGATTTGAACCCTGGACCTTCTGGTCCATAGTCCAGTACCTTATCTGCTAGGCTACCACAGTCCGTTTTTTTAATGACCGATGCTGATATTTAGAGAGCACAGTGACCGACGGCCGATGTATAATGCTGATAATCACATTTTTGCAACTTATAGAACTCATAATAATAAAATGATCTGAATAATAACAAAATAATTTAAAATGAGACACAATTGTTGACCTTCAATGAACATATTTAAGCTATAAAAGTGCCGTCTCTGTTTGTACCGTTTTTATGAATAAAAAAAAACAACTTAAGTTTTATTGCTCTTAACAACAACATTATAGGCAAACAATAGCTTCTTGTTTCTGTGGAAAAACAAACAAACACAGAAATGTGTACTTGCAAAAAATAAACAATGTTAGAATAGTGCACATGGAAGCAGCATCTTTTTGTTTTTAACCCCAGTCCCAGTGCTGTCTCTCAGCGTCTCAGTTTTTAGTCGCTCAGTAGTTCCAGTTTATGAGCTGCATGTTGTAGTGCATGAAAATAAAGTTCTAAAGTTTCTCTGCATTTTCTTCACTGTATTTGAAAATTAGCCTCGTGAGCGCAGATATCGGCCAATGCAGATTTTCTCAAAATGGCATTAATTGGCCGGCTGATTAATCGGTCCATCTCTAATTTGGATGTACTTGGTAGCATCCATTTCCGTTCAATCCTGACCAGTTGCCCAGTTCCTGCTGAAGAGAAGCACCCCATAACATAACATAATGTTGCTTCCACCATGTTTCACGCTAGGTACTGTGTATTTTCGATGGTGTGCTGTGTTTGGTTTTGGCCAAACGTGCTGCTTGGATTTCAGTCAAAAAAATTCATTTTTGGTTTCATCTGACCATAAAACCTTTTGCTAAGTAGCATTAGAATCTGTGATTTTTGGCAAAGCACAAATGAGACCCAGCATGACACATTTTCAGGAATGGCTTCTCTCTTGCTACCCTCCCATACATGGCCGCTTTGTGTAAAGTTTGTGAGATTGTAGTCACAGAGTGCACAGAGTGACCAGTCTCAGCCATACAGGGACTGTGGTAGCCTGGTGGTTAAGGTCCTGGACTATGGACCAGAAGGTCCAGGGTTCAAATCCCACTTCTGCCAAGCTGCCACTATTGGGTCCTTGAGCAAGGCCCTTAACCCACAATTGCTTGGATTGTAATATTGCATCAATTGTAAGTCGCTCTGGATAAGGGACATCTGCTAAATGCTGTAAATGTAAATGTAAATACAGACTTGTAAGTCTTTCAGAGTTGTCATTGGCCTTTTGGTAATTTCCCTGGAAGGTTATTGGTTGTACCTGAGCAAATTTATACTGATTTATAATTGAATTTGAACCCTGGGCCTTCTGATCAGTAGTATTTGAGTACTTCACTACTTGTTATTTTTTCTATAACCTCAAATGTAGATCCACTCATTGTCTTATTGATACGTTTCTGTTTCTGAAATGATCCTAGAATACTATATGTGTCCCTGTATTTGTATATAGGCCATAGACTACACAAAATGGAGTGATTCCAGCAAATAAACTAGACTAAACTAGAAAGCACAGGGTGGAGTACAGTTCCAGTTCTGTAGCTCTTATCAGTGTCCAACACCTTCCCCTTTACTGGCACCATGCAGACCGCTCGCTTGCATTAGATGCACTTGAACTTGCTGGGGGTAAGAAGAGTCAGGAAAGAGTGATCATGGAGAACGTCCCTGCCAAGCAAACCACACTGCTTCTTTTTTGCTCCTTTAACTTTCTCTCTTACACACTCAATTTGTAGATGCTCTGATATGATCGACTTCTGCTGCAATTTGTCTGTCATAGGCGATGCATTCTTGTGCACTCGTGTTGTGTTTACTGTGGCAAGCCCAGATCACCATCATGCTGCCATCTCTTTATCCACCAAAGTCCTTCATCCTGAAAATCCCTCTTTCTAAATTGGCCATATGGCTGCCTCTCTGATCCTGTTTGTGAGGCTTTACCTGAGGGCAACACGCACATGTATTAGGCCTCTGCTCAGCTGGTGGGGGTAGGGGGATGAAGAGAAGACTATGAGGAATGTCCGGAGGAGTTAATCACCCACTGCCATGTGAATGGGACTTGTCCATGGCCCTGGCATGCCAATCCTACTCATTTTTGGCCATGAGAACTCGGGCCCAGTTGTGAGGGGCTTTGACATTGCAGTGCACCCCCAACGATTATTCCATGACATACTCATTGTGCGTTTAACTGCATGCACAAATAAACAGCAGAGTGCTTTGTTAATATTATATCACCATTTTGTTGTATGAGCCTTTGTTTAAGTAATGCTGATAATAATGAGAATAATTACTGTTGTTGTTGTTGTTGTTCAGATAATCAAAATATTATTTTTGTAGTTGTTAAGATAATAGGAATGATATTATTATTATTATTATTATTATTATTATTATTATTATTGTTATTATTATTATTAATTTGGCTAACATAATAATAATAATAATAATAATAATAATAATAATAATAATAATAATATCATTTCTATTATTATTGTTATTATTATTATCATCATTTTGTTAATTAATGATGATAATAATAATAATAATAATAATAATAATAATAAAAAATAATACTATTACTACTAACAAAAGAAAAATATTATTGTTAGTAAGATAGCAGCAATGCTGATAATATAATCACATTTTTGCAACTTATAAAACTAATAATAATAAAATTATTTGAAAAATAATTAAATGATTTAAAATTAAAAAATAATAATAACAATAATAATAATAATAATAATAATAATAATATCGTTCTTATCTTATTATTATTATTATTGTTATTATTATCATTATTATTTTGTTAGCCAAATTAATAATAATAATAATAATAATAATAACAAATAATCATCATCATCATCATCATCATCATCCTCATCATCCATTGTTGTTGTTGTTGTTGTTGTTGTTGTTGTTATTATTATTATTTTGTTAGCCAAATTAATAATAATAATAATAATAATAATAATAATAACAAATAATAATAATCATCATCCTCATCATCCATTGGTGTTGTTGTTGTTATTATTATTATTATTATTATTATTATTATTATTATTAATTCATATATAATTAGTATATATTATCATTACTACAACTACCACCATCAATAATAACAATAATAGTTATTATTAGTACTACTGTTGTTGTTGTTGTTGTTATTATTATTATTATTGTTATTATTATTAATTTGGCTAACAAAATAATAATAATAATAATAATAATAATAACAACAACAATGGATGATGATGATGATGATGATGATGATGATGATTATTTGTTATTATTATTAATAATAATAATAATAATAACAATAAAAAATAATACTACTATTACTGCAAACAAAAGAAAAATATTATTGTTAGTAAAATAGCAGTGATATCATAGTAATTAAATTATTATATTATTATAAAATCTAAATTATTACAACAATATTTGGTACTACAACAAAAATAATTTTTTTGAAAAGTTGTACAAAATATGATCAGTATTGCCCTTGCTGTATTATTGTTGTTTGTAGTACTACATTATAAAGCAAGTTTCATTTATTTACAAGTTTCATTTTATTTACATTAAAATGTGTTACAGTCACGAGTTAAGAACATCAAAGAGTTTAAAACATATGATTTAAGAACATGAAAATAACTTGCATCCTTAAAACAGCCAAAACAAAGCCAAACATAAACACAAGAATGAAAACAAATGGGTAGTTAAAAGATTAAATGCAGCAGGGAGATGTTTACCAAACTGTTCATACTATGCCTTAATCTTGGTGGAATTTCATATTTAGTGGATGTTGTGATTTATTATCTTATTGCAATTATTATTGTTTGTTAAACTCGTACTGTTTTGCAGTGAACAGCTGTCAGTTAGTAAATTTGGAATCAGGAATATAACATAACTAATTATGTATGTATGTGTGTGTATATATATATACGTATAAAGCAGCCACCACTGATTGTCCATGATACAGTAGAATTGTTCTTTTTCTTTTCAGCCAGGTTACGTGTATGGACCACACAGGAATGCGTTGCTGGTCGCTGTGGTACACATTACACAGCAGTGACACAGTCAGTGTGGTGCTGTAAGAGCAGAGGGCTACAACAGCAGCTCTGCTGTAAATGTAAGGACGAAGCAGTTATCAGCACTAATGGGCTCAAATGTGGGTCTGCTCTGAAAGGCGACTATAATGAGCACTGCTGTTAGCCTCATTGTGGGAGCGAGGGAAAAGTGAAGGTTGCACGGACTGAGAAGCCTTTATAGGCGCTATCCTCATTACACCAGCCGGTGAGATTGAGAAACAGGAAAACGGAGTTGTGCGTAGAGAGAGTATTTCCTCAGCAAAGCAGTTAGACCACAGGGCGTGTCGGGCGTGGGCCAGTTATCAGATAGTAAACTGGTAATCCATACACTCAGATCTATTTTTAGAATACCACAGGCAAGAATTAGACTAATTACAAGGCATTGTGCGTAGTCTTTAATGGCCTACTTTTATAGGGGTGACAAAATGCACGTGCTGTTTTTTTTTTTTTTAGATCCTGGATTACAAAATAATCTGTACCTTTTAAAGTTGTTTGGATTCATGTTTAATGCAAGGATTAAAGGAAAAGGGCAAATTCATGAGAATTGGCAGTGGGTTTTTATTAAATTGACTTTTTCAGAGAAAATTAGTTGTATGTTTTATTATATCCAATATTTTATTCCCATTCTTCAGGGTCAGTCTAACGTCTCTGGTGTACGTCATGAAGAATGCTAGGCTCAGGTGTATTTGTGCTCTGGACGATAAACCAGTACAACGCAGCGTTGGCAGGAGTCGATGTTGGACTTCCCTGAAACCTGGCCGCAAGGCACTGCCGAGATTAGAAGCACTAACAGAGACAGACATAAATAATGCAAAATATAATGGTTCCTCAGTTCTCGACCACCTCTGTTGAATTCGGTTCTCGACACATTATGACAATATTATGTGGGACTGTGGTAGCCTAGCGGGTAAGGTACTGGACTATGGACCAAAAGGTCCAGGGTTCAAATCCCACTTTTGCCACTGTTGGGTCCTTGAGCAAGGCCCTTAATCCACAATTGCTTGGATTGTAAGACTGTACCAATTGTAAGGATAAGGGCGTCTGCTAAATGCTGTAAATGTTAATTATGACCAGAGAAATTTGTCTCGGCTCTCGTCGCTTGCTCGGTACTCGGCGCACTTGCTAAAACTTGTACGAGTCATTTCAGCCAAAACTCAATTCACGATTCGGTACACGGTGATTCACAGAAGATCTGTGCTGTGCTTATCTTTATTTTTCATCTACAGTACTGTATTCTTAGTGCAAGTAAGTCTCCATGGGTCTGAAATGGGTTAGTTTATAAGAGCCAACCGAAAGCAAAACAGGAACTGAATGCTCCAGAACACAGGCTGCAGTGACTTCACCAATAAGTTTTTCTTGCACTTTCAATCCCTTACTCACTAAATTACATGAGATTTTTCAACACTGTGTTATAAAATAAGCTTCGTGTTAATGAATTTGGCCAGCTGTAGGTTAATGCAAGTGTTTTAAACATGAACTTACTCATCACTGCTTATCATGAGGCGGAATCTCCATCTACAGGCGGCATAATGTATTCGCAGTCATTGAATTGGACCGGAAAATGCGAATAAGAAGCCAACTTCAGCCTCATCTCCCCTATGAAACACCAAACACTCGTTAAAATCCCCAGTTCATGTTACATTTAACTCATGATGGATTTGTACATTTGCATTGTACAGTGTGAATTTTCTGGGGGTCTGGAACGGATTCATTCAATGTATGTTATTCCATAAGGGAAAATGTGCTCGGTACTCATCATTTTCGATGAATTAAAGCTGAGAACCAAGCTACCACTGTTCAAATGCTAAATTTGACATACTAACTTAGCACCCTTAATGCAATCGAATACACTCAGAGTTTGCACACTTTAGAAAGCTTTAGCTGGACATTACAGATAACCAGTATGTTTACAGGATTATTTTCGTTATTTTCTCATTAACTTATTGGTCATGTTAAAAGCACTACCTCATCAAACACTAGTACTGCAGATACCACAGGTGGCTGTTAAACATATTCTGTATGCTAAAACAATTAGAAAGCACACACCAAATGGTTACCTCACTTCTCCATAGCTGTACTGCACACCTAGCCTCAGCACATGCCCACCAACCCCTAGCTTGAACAGCTAGATATGAAGGAAATGGATCAGATGTAAAGTAGTCTAGAGCGATTTGTTAAACCGTCCCCACAGTATCAGTCTTTCAGATCAGTTCCTTCTTGTATTTGTGTTGTATTATGACACCATCTGACAAAGTTGGCACTAAGCGCTCTCTCTGTTTACACTGAAGATTAACATGTTGATACACTCTGCTTTGTTTGCTTGCTCTCACTGTCGTTACTGCAAGCGAACAAACTGTCTCATCATATCTGGAACGAATTCTGCCATGACAGTAAAAGTACTTTTTAACACACTTTAAGCTTGGTTTCTGAAATTTTGTGGCAATGAATATCAGTGTGAAATTCCTCCAGTACAGAGGTTCCCAGACTTTTTCTCTTTGTAGATAAGAACATTTTGAGCCCTTTAACTCTGACGAACGCATACGTCTTCTTCTTCCAAACTCCACTGGAATTAAAAGGACTCGTAGAAACTTATTTGCGCCAAGAGTACAGTACTGTAGATGGAAAAATAAAGGAAGAAGCGTTAAACACAGCACAGATCTCCTCAAACCTGAATCACTATGTACCGAATCGTGAATCAAGTTTTGGCTAAAACCGAATTTGACGAGTTCCAAGGTGGTCGAGAACTGAGATACCACTGTATTATCTAGTTCTGTGGTTCCCAACCTGGGGTCTGGGCCTTCACAGAGGGTGCATGAGGCTTTGTCTGCTCTGAGGTGCTCCGAGTTTGTCAAAATGCAACTTGCACATGCTAAATAAAATTGAAAAACCACATTTACTGGAAGAAAATATGTATATAAAATTCTTTATAATACACTGTTTGATTTTTAGCTAAATGTTTAAATGTCTCAAAGAGAAAAGGAGCCAAAATGGAAAGAAAAAAAAACTATAAATGGAAAAGAATAGGAATAAAGCTACAAGTCATGTTAAGTTTTGTCAGTAAATATTTGCAATGAATCATTTTATTCTTTTGATCTGTATGTGTAGAGGGGCTGGGGTGCTCAATTTTTCTTCGATACAATGTGGCAAAAAAGTATTTAGTCAGCCACTGATTGTGCAAGTTCTCCAACTTAGAAAGATGAGAGAGGTCTGTAATTTTCATCATAGCTACACTTCAACTATGAGAGACAAAATGGGAAAAAAAAATCCAGGAAATCACATTGTAGGATTTTTAAAGAATTTAATTGTAAATTATGGTGGAAAAAAATAAGTATTTTGGTCAATAACAAAAGCTCAACTCAATACTTTGTAACATAACCTTTGTTGGCAATGACAGAGGTCCAAACGTTTCCTGTAAGTTTCCTCACCAGGTTGGGCACACAATGTAGCTGGTATTTTGGCCCATTCCTCCATGCAGATCTTCTCTAGAGCAGTGTGATGTTTTGGGGGGGCAACACGGACTTTTCAACTCCCTCTACAAATGTTCTATGGGGTTTGAGGTCTGGAGACTGGCTAGGCCACTCCAGGACCTTGAAATGCTTTTTTTAAACGGAGCCACTCCTTCGTTGCCGAGGGGTGTGTGTTGGGATCATTGTCATGCTGGAAGACCCAGCCACGTTCCATCTTCAATGCTCTCACTGATGGAAGGAGGTTTTGGCTTAAAATCTCACATTACATGGCCCCATTCATTCTTCCCTTAACACGGATCAGTCGTCCTGTCCCCTTTGTAGAAAAACAGCCCCAAAAGCATGATGTTGTTTCCACCCCCAGGCTTCACAATAGGTATGGGTGTTCTTGGGATGCAAACTCAGCATTCTTCTTTCCTCCAAACACGACGAGTTGAGTTTTTACGAAAAGGTTCTAATATTCACATGATATTCTCCCAATCCTCTTCTGGATCATCCATATGCTCTCTGGCAAACTTCAGACGGGCCTGGGACATGTACTGGCTTAAGGCAGGGGGGCACGCCTGGCACTGCAGAATCTGAGTCCCTCTCGGCGTAGTGTGTTACGATGGTAGCCTTTGTTACTTTGGTCCCAGCTCTCTGCAGGTCATTTCATTAGGTTCTCTCTGACGTAGTTCTGAATGTTTTTTGCTCACCCGTTCTCCTGATCATTTTTGAGCCCACGGGATGAGATCTTACATGGAGCCCCAGATCGAGGGAAGATTATCAGTGGTTCTTGTATGTCTTCCATTTCCTTACAATTGCTCCCACAGTTGATTTATTCACACCAACCTGCTTGGCTATTGTAGATTCACTCTTCCCAGCATGGTGCAGGTCTACAATTTTCTTCCTGGTGTCTTTCGACAGCTCTTTGGTCTTTGGCCATGGTTGAGTTTGGAGTCCTGCTGTTTGAAGCTGTGGACAGATGTCTTTTATACAGATAATGAGGTCAAAACAGGTGCCATTAATACAGATAACGAGTGGAGGACAGAAGAGCTTTTCTTAAAGAAAAAGTTACAGGTCCTGTGAGAGCCAGAAAATCTTGCTTGTTTGTGGGTGACCAAATACTTATTTTTCACCATGATTTACAATTAAATTCATTAAAAATCCTACAATGGTGATTTCCTGGATTTTTTTTCCTCATTTTGTCTCTCATAGTTGAAGTGTACCTATGATGAGAATTACAGACCTCTCTCATCTTTCTAAGTAGGAGAACTTGCACAATCAGTGACTGACTAAATACATTTTTGCCCCACTGTACTTGTGGGGGGCTCCAAGGAAAAAGAAACACTATTATACCTCACTATTATAGTTAATTACTGGATAAGTGGACTGAGAACTCCCCATTCACAGAGAACTTCTGCTACTCGGGAAACAGATATGATTAACTGCACTTCACTGTCCTGCAGAAACATGGTACAGGTATTCTAAAGGGACTTTCTTTTTTTTAAGGTTCTCGGAAAGACTTTGTCCCTTGACCTTTGACAGATCAAATAAGATATTAGATTTGTGTTGGAAGTCCTGAAATAAATAAGTTTGAGAATGGATCTTACAACAACTACTCTTAACAGTCCCTCTGCTTCATTCTATTTCTTTTCTCTTAAGCTCTGAAATGGCATCGAGTCCTGCCATTGTCTCCCTGTGTTTCTCTCAATGTACTGGGAGAAACACAAAGAAGTCGTGATTTAATCCATGACTTGTCGTCTTCCTCTGGATCACTGCTGTCTGCCTCTGATCGATCTTGACAGCGCTGTTCGTGAGCAATTGTGTGTGAGAATGTGTACTCCCTTCACTTTGGATGGAGGAGCTGAAAAAATTCTGTCATCTCCATTTTTAGTTAAACATTTATGTGCAGCGGATCTATATGTGGAAATTTTCTGTCTGACAGCTTTCTCTAGAGCGCAGGTGGGAATTTCCAAATGTTATTAGACTGTTGCACCTCCTTTGATAGGTTTCTGGTGTTCAGATTGCTACTTGAGTTTGTTCATCAGTGTCTTTCATTGACTTTCTCTTCACTAATGAGCTGTTTTCTGTTTCTCTGTGCGTACACAACTAACAAACATGACTGATGAATTGGGTCCATTAATCTATGTAATAATAATCAGTTTCCCATATTATATACTAAGCATGAATGCTATGGCTAAGAAATATCATGATCATATTTTAGACTGAGGATTACCCTGGACTTCGCCAAACCAGAGAAGCTGACGTGAACTTTTACTGATTTGTAATATGTTACAAAAAATACACTGTTCCAATCAGAATGTTCTCATTGACTCCATGTTAAGCTGACGTCAATGAAAATGGGTGCTGTTTTAAATATACAGGAGCTAGAAAGGAATATACTCAGTAAATAAGGCTGTTGTTAACCAAATATTCGTTATCCTTTTTTTCTGCACGATGTACATTCAGATAACAGGGTTTGAATGCGTGAAGGAACAAGAGGGACCAATTTACCATGCAAACTTGTATAACATCTAGGCAACCCAAGTCTCTTTTTGAGTCCTCTCAAGGTTTCTTCCTTATAACGTTTAGGCTTCCTAATGTCGCCTTAGCACTCAGAGTTTTGTGCCTAGATGAAAGAAAGGTATAAAGCTGCTTTTAGAAAATGGTCTACTGTAGAAAAGCGCTATAGAAATAAATCTGGTTATAGCTTTTGGATTAAAGGAAAACCCTGCATTCCAGCATAAGAACCTTATCCCATCTGTGAAACATGGTGGTAGGGTAGTAGTATTCATGGTTTGGGCCTGTTTTGCTGCATCTGGGCCAGGACGGCTTGCCATCATTGATGGAACAATGAATTCTGAATTATATCAGAGAATTCTAAAGGAAAATGTCAGGACATCTGTCCATGAACTGAATCTCAAGATAAGGTGGATCATGCAGCAAGACAACGACCCTAAGCACACAAGTCGTTCTACCAAAGAATGGTTAAAGAAGAATAAAGTTCATGTTTTGGAATGGCCAAGTCAAAGTCCTGACCTTAATCCAATCGAAATGTTGTGGAAGGACCTGAAGCGAGCAGCTAATGTGAGGAAACCCACCAACATCCCAGAGCTGAAGCTGTTCTGTATGGAGGAATGGGCTAAAAGTCACTTAGATGATTGACAAAACGTTTCTCCGACAAAATCTATATCCAGATGAACAGATTCAACTTCTGGGATTTTCTTACCTGGATTATTGAGAATGCATCAAGACAGTTAGAGGAAACGTTTAGCTGCAGTTATTGCTGCACAGGGGGGTCACACCAGATACTGAAAGCAAAGGTTCACATACTTTTGCCACTCACTAATATGTAATATTGGATCATTTTCCTCAATAAATAAATGACCAAGTCTAATATTTTTGTCTCATTTGTTTAACTGGGTTCTCTATCTCCTTTTAGGACTTGTGTGAAAATCTGATGATGTTTTAGGTCATATTTATGCAGAAATATAGAACATTCTAAAGCGTTCACAAACTTTCAAGCACCACTGTAATTGTATTTTGAGAAGATCCTCAGTAATGAGAGTTTATTCAATATTTTGTTCTTCTGTGGCTCATATTTAGCGAGCATCAGGCATCTGTAGACTGATTTCCAATCACAGCACCTGACGTATTTTAAAGTGCACAGCTGATGTTTGATATTAATTTCTCCCTGTAGCCTGCCAGGGAAATACAGACAGAAGCCAATTTAAGACTGTATTAAATTCCCAGTTCAGGGACTGATTTGCAGAAGAATTTGCATTTGCACGGAAAGTGCTTTGTTGTCTGCAGCATAGTCATCTGTTCTCTACACTAAAAGCACACTTCCATTCCCAGTTCTCGTGTGTGTAACCGCAGAGCATTTGGTTGTTTGGGAAAAGCCTTGAAGAAAAAAGGTTTCCTGAAATACAAGCGTCTGCCTGGATACATAAAATGCCTATTGTATAACTTACCACATATTTGAGCCACAGCCAGACAGCTAAGTGTGCTTATATGTATAGCGTGAGAATTGTGGAAAGCAGATCATGACTGATAAGCTAATGGTCCAGGAACTCATTCTCTCCCTCTCTCTTTGATGAAGTACTTCTTATTGCACTAATATTTACAGCTCTCTGATGCTCTCATTGTTCCTCTTTGTTCCTCTTTAATAAGACAAATGATAAGCGAATTAAAGCGGATCATTGTGCTCGAGCTTCCATGCTCACACAGTGATAGGCCCAGGATACCCGAATTAATTGTTAACTAGGTGCAGGGGCGGCGTTACAGATTTATGAATGGGAAGGGATACATTTTGACTACGGTGTTCTAGAGGTTGGTCCCCTCAGAGAATAAAAATGACCCTAAAAGGTCAGCATTATGAAACTGCCATACATTTAAAACAGCTATTTGAAGAAGAAATAGCAGAAAATGTCTATAAAGTGACATGTCATTCAAAGTCTAATTAGGTACAGATCTTATGACTTAACTACTGTCCATGTAAAAACAAGAGGTAAAAGAGACAAGCCTATAAATAAATAGACTACTCAAATATAAGAATATCTGATCTGTGGCTGCATTCTAGTTCAATAACCTGGACGACTGAATTTTTAGGACAGTGTGACATTTGACGTTCTGGGGCAGCAGTGCCTCCCCCGGGTCCTAGTGCGTCAGATTTAATTCCATTGTGGATATGGAGAGAGAAACTATTGACGATGTAAACTAAAATTGCATGTTTTTTGGGAGGGACTAGAGAACATTTCGGGTCTAACGACATCCGTGACTAGGAGTACGTGACTCAGTAGTACTAAATAAGACAATACATTAATAACCATGCGTGTTTAAGGTGGTAGTAACTTGCAGGCTCCTGCAGGTGGCGTTGCGAGGATGATCGGGCTATAAATACCTGCAGGGTGTACGATGGGATTCATAGATTGAGAAGAGGTGGTACAGTGCACTGAATGTCTCGTTCAGCGTGTGGAAAATGGGTCTCAAAGCAAATGCTAATTGGCAAAAAGGACTGATTGCATTTGGGTAATTAATCAAACAACTCACCGAAAGCGACATTCAGAACCTCTAACAGATGTAATCTTGCCCATGTCGATTATTTAGATTTTTTTCAAATTAAAAATTCTGTTAATACTGTTTGAAAGGAATTCAAAGAAGATGGAAAGGAATAACTGATGCCATATCCTACTACATTTTGAAGGAGGCTCTCATTTGGTCAAAATATACAATAAATAACCATGAATGGTTAATCTGTGTTTCCTTCAGTTGTTTTAAAATCGCAAAAAAGTCCCAGGTTTAAATAGTTGAGCATATTTACAATGCAAACCTTGTCAGTAATGTATGAGGGCAAAAAACAATCTCCCCCACCAGAAATAAAAAATCATTCAGTAATCGTAATCGAGGTACAATGTTCAGTTGGTGGGACTGTGGTGGCCTAGTGGTTAAGGTGCAGGACTATGAACCAGAAGGTCCAGGGTTCAAATCCCACCTCAGCCAAGCTGCCACTGTTGGCTCTTTGAGCAAGACCCTTAACCCACAATTGCTTGGATTGTAAAACTGTACCAATTGTAAGTAAATCATCTAAATAATCGACATGTAAGTCGCTCTGGATAAGGGCGTCTGCTAAATGCTGTAAATGTAAATGTAAGTGAATCGTGATGTTGATTTGAGGTCGTATCGCCCAGCACTAGGCCACAGAGTGAAGGAAGTAGCTGAATTTGCAGGTGTATTGATGTGTACGGTCATACGGGTCTACCAGCAGTGGCAAAAATCCCAGTCTACAGGAAATTCTCATCAGAATTGTGTCTGAAAGATGGAAATGGGTCCTTCGGTTGAGGTGATGGTAAATTTGAAGCACGGTGCCTACATTCAGTTTCTCTGTTTCATCTGGCTGATCTTCCATGTTGTTCGTAATGGTCTCCATCAATGCATTTTTGGCTTCAGTCAAACAAAGGTATCAGATCCATCATAGTATCCTCTTAAGTGGTACAGCTTTCTTCTACACAGGGTCATAACAGAACGTTAATGTACTTTCTATAATTATTGTGAATTTCCATAAATTAAAAATGCGATGGCTTTAGGGATGCTGTGTAGATGGCAGCGTTCCACTAGTTTTTTTTAGTGGTTTTTCTGACACACATATTGTTTGCATGCAATTTTCTTGTGAAAATACCCTTGATATTTGCATTACAGTAGCATGGAGTGTCTACGTGACTTTGCCCGGTCAACATTTACATTTACAGCATTTAGCAGACGCTCTTATCCAGACTTGGAATTGATGCAGTGGGTTAAGGGACCCAACAGTGGTAGCTTGGCAGAGGTGGGATTTGAACCCTGGACCTTTTGGTCCGTATTCCAGTACCTTAACCGCTAGGCTACCACAGTCAACATCCGCATACCTGTACTCCTGAATGCTGAAAATGAACCTGCAAATAGATGGAGCCTGTAACTTCAACACTGCTTCCAAATAATCCTTAAAAAATGAAATTGCTGTGTTTTTCAGGTTCATTTAGATTATTTGTCAATGTGTTTTTTGCCGATATATGGATTTTTTGTTCAGTTATTGACATCGGTGAGATATTCGAATTTTAAACGGTATTATGATATTTATTATCTATTTAGATATATTATTTTGGTTTTCTTTGGCGATTATTTATCAGCCAAAATGTCTGATGGTGCTGTGTAGTTATGTAGTTATGCAGTTCTATTCTTTCTTGGAGCTTCTCAGTCATAAGTGGTCTTATACACTTAATTGTTCTTGTTGTCTATACCAATTCAAGGCTAAAAAAAGATTCTTACCTTTTTAAAGGAAGGTTTGAAAATAAAATGGAGCAAAATTTCTCCTTTAGTTGAACTGCAGCTTATGTTTACAGTAATTGCCATGAGATGCCTATTTTGTTGCCATGTATAATGAATTACAATTTTAACAGCAGGTCATACATAGATTATAATGTGAAATTCATGTAAATACAGTAAAAAAAAGTTAAATTATTGGTTTTAATATCAGTATCGGCCATAGCAATGTGCTAATGATTGGTTATCGTATCGGCCCAAGAAATTCAATATCGGTCCATCCCTAATTTAGATGCTCAGGTTTGTTCTTCTGTAAAAATCCCAGTTATAGATACCAGTTAATATTTCAAATAAAAGTTTTATTTAAAGTGGTGTGTTTAGGTTGGGCTATGGTAGTTTTGTCAGCTGTGGGTGGCATGTGTATGCTAACTTTGTAGTAAGGTACAGTATTCCCACTTCTTCTGTCTAGACTATACCAGCGGTCTGTAAGTATCACAGCTCTTGGATCTACCATATCTGGTTTTAGATATTTCTCCATTGCATACAGTATCTGTGAAGTTTCTTGTCCGTTTGTGAGCTTTAGTCAATCACTGTGGCCGCTCACATCTGTTTAAAAGTCTGTCTGTCACCAAATTTATCCTCCTAATCTGGTTTAGATTTGAGATTAGATTTGAGAGATTGAGTCAGAGCTGAAATCTCTTTGATTTTCCTCGGTGACAAAAGGGATCATCTTACAAGCTCTCTGTGCTCGTCAGCTGGATTTTTGCCTCGGCGCTGATACCGTGTTCAAATTGTTACTCTTTAACTCTGTCGCACATCAAACACGTTTAATTTTCCACATAACTAGGTCATCGACCCAAATCTGCAGTCACCTTGCAAGCGATTGGTGGAAGCTGTCGGATCTTTTAGAAAAGCCCTTTTAAAGAGGCAGGCTTTGTGGAACAGATGCACTGATGTGTGTACAATCTCCTCTACGTTCTTATCTCACATGGCTGAGCAGATGTGTACAGTGTTTTCTCTCCTGACTGACTGCAGCGTACAGCATTACGAGTTTGCTTTTATTTCTGAAGTGTTTTTCCAAAAAAAAAAGCATTTTTGTGAAAAATGTTATTATAAATGGTACGAATTGGAGATCAATATATGAGCAGCCCTGCTCTAGACTTTTTCTACGTTAATTATTCCAGAAATTGAGGTTCGAGACACTTCAGGTTTTTGTTCACGGCTCAGTTTTATAAACTCATTGTTAGTTATTTGCAAGTTTGTAAAGTTTTTGGTTTAAACCAAACCATTGTTATCAGTCAAATCAATATACAGTCTAACCCTATCTCACCCCCATTATCTCACCAAACTCATCTCTCATCATCTGTGATGGCAGGACGGATTTCCCTCCATGCACTTTACCTCAAAGCCGCCAACCTCACCTCTCGCCCTCACCATTGTTGAAATGTGACAAATGTCTTGCCAGCAATGAAATTCTACTCCATTAAGTTTTCAGCCGACCTATCCGTAGGCGTCACTTTAGTCTTACTGACAGGGTCGCCTACTCAGATTGCACCGTATGGTAATACTGAGCCGTTCTACTGGCCACACCCCCTTCTCGCCTGCCTCATTTGTTAAAGTTGCTTTCGGGCTAAAGATGCGTACATGTACACATTTAAGTACATTTTGTAAATGATTATATGATCAGTAGGGCTGCTCAGGTAAACACCAAGTCAGCACCAGCTTTGACTGTCACTTAGTCTGGTTCTTCGTAACCTCGTTAAGTCGCCAGAAATAGCCATGAAACAGGCGTAGGTGAGATAATGAGGTACGACTGTACTTTGACCCACGCTGAACTTGAACGTTGACAGGAATTGGGATTAAGAATCCAGAACAGCTTTAAACCTCGTCTTCAGACTCTAGTGCAAAGGTTACATCTCATAGACTCAAGGAATGGCCATGTATGTGCCTGTCCTATTGTAAGTAGTACTGTACGGTTTATCCAATCAAAACCTCTCCAATCCTAGAACTGTATAAGCTGGTTCACCTTCACTTTTTGAGTCTCTTTCATCTGGCTGATCTTCAGTGTTCTACTGGCTATCAGTTCAAACTAAAGTAACAGGTCCACCCTTCTATTCTCTTAAATGCTATGGCTTCCCCTAGACAAGGTCTTAACTGGATATTATTGTGTTTTTATAATTGTTATGAATTTCCATATATTAAAAATTGCCTTAGGGATGTTGTGTAGATGGTGGCGTTCCACTCATGTTTTCAGCTGTATCTCTGGCGCATTTATGTATTGTTTGCACGCAGTTTTCTTGTGATAATACCCTTGATAGTTACATTACAGTAGTATAAATAGACGATGTGACTATGGTGATATCCGGTCAACGTCCATGTCGGTTCATGTTTTCTTTCACAGAGTGTAATGCAGTTGTTATTCAGTACCATTACTTTTTTTGTTGCATCGTTCATTGCCACTTTTCTGCTGAGGCCATTATCAAAGTGATATGTTCTTGATATTAAGTATTGATTCTAATGGCATGTGCATGCTGTTATCTGGTGTACCACGTGATCTAGCGTGTCAGGGTGCTTCTATGACGGAATCTGCTGTGAGCAAAGTGTTAACCAAAGGCTAATTGTGCTATATATGGTACAGCATGTATTGTGTGTAGTAGGGAAGGGTGACCATGCTAACTGAGATTGACCAGTATTCATTGTGAATGGTTAAATATGTGTGTTGTTAGATTCAGGGTTGAAAAACTATAGAAAATATTTCAAAAGTTTAAGAGTTACAACAAGCAAATGGCATCCATACGGTGGAATGACTCGTACGCTTCCAAAGGTCTTCTTTCAGACCGGGACATCCCTGATGGATCTAACTTTCCTGTACAAATCTGCCTTCAGATGATGAAAGGTAGCAGCTTGGAAGACGTGCTGTAAAATGTCACTAGCATAAATTAACTGAACAAGTAAGCCCTTATGCTCTTACATGGAATGATACCAAATTGTTCAAAGAGGAAAAAGGGTTTGTCGGTGTCTGAGATGGCGGTACGAAAGCTTTTCCGGCTACAATGTGATGCTTTTTGAAAAGACTGCACGTCCTAATCGTATGTACATAATCCAATTTGTGTGATGTTAACTAAGGCATTAGATGAACCAGTGGGAATAAATGAGCAGAAAGTACTATGTGGTAGAGAGGCTTGCTCAGAAAGAGAATTATCTGGGCTACATATGGCAGCTTGTGTAATTGAATGTAAATATGTGATAAGCTTAAAAGCAATTTAAGCACACTAAGGCAGGCTGGCATTAATGCAGTTTATGTGATTAATACAAATAGTTTTGCTAATAGCTAGGATGCATTGGTGGTTTAATAAAAAATAGTTATGCTAATGGATATATGCAACAGCAACAAGGGGCACTATGAAAACATATACTCACTGATCACTTTATTAGGTACACCTCCTTGTTTTCACACTCATTGTCCACTTTATCGGTTCCACTTACCTAGGGCTGCAACAACGAATCGATAAAATCGATAATAATCGATTATTAAAAGTGTCGACATTTATGTTTCCCCCGCCTTATCATATCCACTTACGTTACTTGCGGCACTTCGAAAAAAATACGAGCGAGTCGAACGGAGGGAGGCGGAGCCAGCGCGGAGGCGGAACATTCAAAACAAGTTAGCATTAAGAATTAAATAAATTCTACAAATGAAACATGACCTGTGCAGAGAAGAAGGTTCGGCTTAAGACCTCAAAAGTGCTGCACGCTTCACAAAACTAAAGAATGTGTTACATGCAAGCTTTGCAAAAGTGATTTGACCTGGCACGGGAGCACCACGGTGCTGATACAGCCCTCGAAACCAAACAGGTTGCAGTCAGCGATGAGGATGAATGGAGCAAAACAACAGCGTAAGTCACCACAATATCCCGAGTTTGTTCCGTTTTGAATTGAGGAAACGTAACGGCGCACTCACACTATGCGAACGGGAATAGCAGGGTTGATGCTGGTTAGCTGGATAATGACAGTGATGGAGTTAACAGAGGAAGATCTCCTATATTGGCCGGGCTAGCCAAGTCCTATTTATGCATTCCTGCTACTTCAACACTGAGCGTTTATTTTCTGTGGCAGGAAATATAGTCTCTAAAAAAGAGAGCCAGCTTTAGCCAGGAGCATGTTGACATGCTAAACATTTTTGGCTTGCAATGCCAAGTTCCTAAAGGAAGAACGTGAATGAGTTTGTATGTAGGGTTTGCACTTATTTTTCTTTATTATTTAATTTGTTATTTTAATTTATTGTTCAATTATTGTAAGCAGTTATTTGCTCTGTTATTCAATGTTATATTTCTGAATAAAGACATGGAAATGTTTTTTGTTTTGTTTTTTTAAGCCAATTCATCGATTGAACAAATAATCGACCGATTAATCGATTACTAAAATAATCGTTAGTTGCAGCCCTACACTTACCATATTGAAGCAGTTTGTAGTTCTACTATTAAAGATATCTCTTTTTAAAATAAAAAAAGCAAGAAAGCATGGTGTAACCTTGAACACATTACTAACTCGTAATGTTAAAATAAAAAACTCTCCTGTATTAATATGTGAAATTTGTAAAAAGTACATTTACTTATTTAACACAGAACAACAGGTGCAATGTGATTCAATCATTTTATTTTTAAGTCTTCCACATGGTACTGGAAATATTTTATACACATATACGTACAAACTATTAAAAAATAAATAAATAAATAAAAACAAATGTATAATATTTTGTTTAAACAATTGTTTCATTTTTTTCTGTTAAGAAAAGAATTGTCTTGCTTGAAACACAAATGCAAAAGCAAAAATTAAAAAAAGTAAGACCGAATGCTGTAACCTTAAACACAATACCAACAATAATAATCATAATGTTGAAGTTTAAAAAAGGTTCTGTACCGGTACGGACAGTTGTGCACTGGAACCGGATCCCGAACTGAAAAATATGGATCGGCCCATCACCCACTAAAGTGATTTCCTTTTTTCTTTGTGCCTCCAATCCCAAAACTACAAAAAAGTCCAATCGTTAAACATTAAATGTGCATTGGATTGACCTTCTATTTCAGAGACCTGAGGGATCTTTCAGGTTCGACTGCTTCTGCTGTTTGGTGTTGAGCCTCATAGAGGACGTTAGCTGCCTTACACTGACTCCTTGTTAACAGCGAAAGTGTGTCACCCAGGACGTGAGGGGACTCCAGATCCTTCGACGTGATGCGCTGCTTTTTTATTCATTATGCAGGCATATGCAAATTCATACTATGCTAATCCAAACATACTGCCTGCCCGGGGAAAAAGGAGGGTTCAGACTCAATCAGAATGCGTAACGCCGGTGCGTAAGGTGCGCCATTAGACAAGACTGTTAGACCTGGTTAATGGTGAACCGCCCAAAGGTCAGTCAGTTCTCAGGCTGGTCAAAAGCGAGCGTAGATAAGAGGGACACTAATGTTGGGAAGGGATGTGAGGAGAGGCCTGGCTTTCTGGATTAATTAGAGGAATCAAAGTGAATGGGGAAAGGGGAGCTGCCTGGCAGTGGCAGAAACAGTGCAGCCACTGTGTTCTCCAGGCCCCTGTATCAAAGAGATGATTCTCTTTAATTCTCTTTATGTTTATCCTCCGCGACAGCTGAGAGATAACACACGAGACATCATTAGATTTCTGGTCCAACCTCTGAGGATAATGCCTGAAGGTCTGCACAACTCTGATACCTGGCCTTTTTCTGAACTTGGCAAATGTTAATGGGCAGCATGTCTTATCACAGGACATAAAGACAACATCAAAATATAGGTGTAACCACTGATGGGCAGGATCAGCATCTGTTCACTTTCATGACTGAGGTCTTAAATTGTAATAAATTATAATAGGTAATGAAAATCTGTCTTTTTACTTTTTGGTCATAATTCAGCTAGTCACCATCAGCCAATCACACCAGATACTGAAAGCAAAGGTTCACTTATTTTTGCCACTCACTAATATGTAATATTGGATCATTTTCCTCAATAAACAGATGACCAAGTATAATATTTTTGTCTCATTTGTTTAACTGGGTTCTCTTTTTCTACTTTTAGGACTTGTGTGAAAATCTGATGATGTTTTAGGTCCTATTTATGAAGAAATATAGAAAATTCTAAAGGGTTCACAAACTTTCTAGCACCACTGTATATATCAATTTAACTCTCTCACACAGACATAATATATTTGTGGAAATACTCGAGACTTGGGCCATTCCTTACAGTTTTGTCTGCTGTTTGCAGTGACATGTTCAGTGCAAACACTGTTCTTGGTGTTCTATACAGTAGTACCTGGGTTCTCGTCCTTAATTCGTTCCAGAAGGCTTGTCGAGAAGCAAAGACGACGAGTATCGAGCAAATTTTTCCCATAAGGAATAATGTAAATTGAATGAATCCGTTCCAGACCCCAGAAAATCTACACTGTATAAGCATTATATACATT
The DNA here is from genome assembly GCA_025084515.1 of Ancistrus triradiatus. NCBI lineage: Eukaryota > Metazoa > Chordata > Actinopteri > Siluriformes > Loricariidae > Ancistrus > Ancistrus triradiatus. The sequence continues at coordinate 1,098,278 of JAJAGP010000020.1, forward strand.
AATGGAGTTGTATTGTACAGGAGCTCCCTGATTTATGAATGGGATATTTTCCAAAAAGTCCATCATAAGTGAAATGTATCATGAACTGAGTTGATTTTTCATGACTGGATTTGATTTATTTCTTTATTTAACATCAGCATTGCTGGCTATTCACGACAGGAGCAACAAGATTACATTGATGAGGTACGAATTCAGGGTTGAACTGAAGATTTCTGGAGCTGTGTGGCAACTGCACTAACTGCTTGCGACTATGTGTTTGTGTTTAAAAAGTCCTCAAGATATTTGAACATCCTCAGCGTTAGTCAGTGGAAATTTATTCAAGAACTTGTTGTTATGACAGTCTACGACGGGCTGTTTTGAAAAGTGACATTTTCAGGTTGTGGTGCTCGACCTGAGGCAGACGATGGCAGATTAGGCTCCCTTGAACCACTGGACATTGATAGTTCTTGATAATAGGATGAGCACCTTACTCTTAAATCGCTTGGGAGGAGGCAGTTCTAATACACTGCCTGGCCAAAAAAAGGGTAACCACCTGGATTTAACTAAGCAAATAGTTAAATAGTTAAAAAAAAAGAGCCTCCCATCGGATAATTACTGCATTGGTGATTGTTTCAGCGGACAACAAGTTCTTCAACCCTAACCGATACAGTGAGTAGCTTCTCATTTGTTAAACAACCATGTCAAAGACATCCTGTGGTCGTGGAAAAGATGTTCATCTGTTTCAGAAGGGTCAGATTGTGAAACACTGGTTCAGGGAGCATGAGACATAATTTTCATACATGGATTGGCCACCACAGAGTCCAGACCTGAACCCCACTGAGAATCTTTGGGATGTGCTGGAGAAGACTTGTGCAGTGGAACAAATCTCCCATCATCAATACAAGATCTTGGGGAAAAATGAATGCAACTCTGGACAGAAATAAATGTTGTGACATTGTGGAAACGCTGCCACGGCGAATGCGTGCCGTAATCAAAGCTAAAGGCGGTCCAACGAAACATTAGAGTGTGTGACCTTGTTTTTGGCCAGGCAGTGTATGATCATGTGTTCATTTTCCTTTTCCTCATTAAGCAACTACTAATCGTTACGGGGTCTGGCAGCTATCCCAGAGAACATAGGTCACATGTGTGAACTGGACAGGTTGCCCAGTCGTGTTTATACTGTATGTGGTTCCTGACCCTTCCGGAAGGCACTGCTGTGATTTGGATATGGATCACCATGGTGGTAGGCCACCTGAGTGCCTTTAATGCTGGAAACGTTGATATAAATGAGCTCCTCAAAACAGTTCTCACACCACCAGCATGTGCTGCTTTGTCAGTAAGTGACTCTTCCACCATACCATCTGCTCAGTCGCTCATAAATTGTACTTCTGAAAAATTCATACAACGCTGCATACCTGTCCTAAAGAAATGGGTCCGCAGTCTCTCAGTTCTATAAATAACAGCACTCTGGTTTCAGGCTTGGGCTGTCTCTGTAAAAGTGCACTTTTATACATAGACTCCATGGACAAAAGTTTGTAGACAGCCTTTCTAATTGCTCCATTAGGGTTGGGCGATATGGGCTAAAATTCATATCACGATATTTTCCACTGTCAATACGATAACAATATAATATCATGATATACCAGAAAATATAAAAAAGCAGAGGAGCTGTTATTGATTTTTTTATTATTAATAACTTCAAAATACATTCAAAAGTAGTCATAATATACTTTAACTTATAAAGTCAAAACATAAGAGTATTTCAGTAGAATTTAATATTAGATATTTATGTATTTTGTTCTGTGTGACTGGTGGGGCTGTCCAGGGGAAAAAAGTCACTGTTTTTGGATGTAATTTGTGGGTTCTCCCAAACTTTTTGGCTATATTGTTTTTTAAGGAACTCCCTGACTTACGATATTTTGACTTTAATGGGAGAGTCGATAGTACACACAAATAAAAATTCAGCAGAAACCATACTCTGAATTTGGGATTTTTCTGCAGGGAAGAGATAGGCAGTATGATACTGTTCTGCACTCTATCGCTAGGAACACAGCAGTGTGTAGGGAGTCGTGTGGTGGGAGTGATGAGCACTGGGAAGTGTAGTGTAGTGAGGAAAAGCCGTGGTTGCATTATTCAGTAAATTACATGAGCTAGTCGATGCTTTTGCCCAACTGTAGTTTAATGTGGGCACTCTTGTGCTAGGTGAGGGAACGTGGCAGTGCGTGACATAGGTAATGATGAGTCCTGGGAAATGTAGTGAGGGAAATCTGTTGTTTAAGGTGATATATACAGTATATATTAAACTCCTCGGTTTACGATAAATTCGACTTAGGATGGATTTGTCGGAACGTATCCCCATCATTAGTCTGTACTAGATGGTGAAATATTAATGGCAGGAGCAGATATGTGGACCTTAGAAAACATTCTGAGAGCTGAACCCCTGATGCAAAATGCTTGATCAAAGCCAACGTTTACACCATTTTTGAGTGACAAACATCAATGGAAACTGACTGAAGCCGCTCAGCTAGAGTCCAGCTGTTTCGGAGAGCTCAGCTAAATTGTTTCGACTTGATTTTGGTCTCATCTATGATTGATTCGCACAACTCTGGCCAGTCTGGCTGACTCTGTATGCTTTGAGATGCGGAAAAAGAAGCTCTGAGCATCCAGCCCCAGCAAGGCACTTCCTTTCATGTTCATGCATGGTCCTTTCGCACCAGACAGCTCCACACTCTGGATTTTCTCTCTCCTCAAAATGTTTGAGGTTGATCACCTTCAACTTTGAGGAGTTTTGGCAGAGCCCAGGAAAAGTTTTCTCTTCTATTCCCCACAGCTAGGTGTGAGTCAGTGTGTGGCAAGTCCGTGGCATGAAAACCAGAGCCAAGACACCTCCAACACTCTTCCTTTCTTTAGAAACACGGCAACCTGCAACAGCTTTCTCCATCTCTGCGTTAACAAATGGGGCACAATGCCATTTGCTCAAGCTGTGGATTACATTTAATATGCAAGAGGGTCCCTGTGTTATTCATATGAACATATTTAGACAATGCTTTGTCCTACTGTCACGGGCATGCGTTAAAATGGGCTACCAGTTAAATGTTTATGACTGATCCATTTAGTGTTTATGAACCTCCAGAATTATTGCTGTCATTGGTAGACATGGGTGTGGAAAAATAATTTTGGGATGAATTCTCTTAATATCAAACTGGAAATATTAGGAATTTAAGCTGGACCTACAGGAGAAGTGTTGATTTTAAATAATTGCATGTCCATTCACTTTAATGATTTAAGTCTTAAAAGTTGTAATAAATTACAGAAGGAACTAAAGATCTGCCTTTTAACTCCAAATGGTCACCTCAAGAGCCAATCAATGCTGCAGATCTGTGAGCAGAGGGTGCTCGCTTGCTCGTTAGCTCATGTTTGGACTACAGACTGTTCTAACTTGGTTGATGTGTTTAGAGACTTTTTTGTGTTTGTGTGGATGACTTTCCATTGCTTTTTTGTAAAAAGCTGTAAATGGTGTTTGTAAGTATATGTGCCTGTCCTACTGTAAGTAGTACTCTCTTATTTCTACCACCACTGCTTGTATATTCTCACTAACCTATAACTATATAACTATACAAGTTGATTCACATTCACTTGTTGACTCGGTTTCATCTGGCTGATCCTCCGTGTTGTTCGTAATACTGTCTATCAATGCATTTTTTGGTATCAGGTCCATCATACTATCCAGGGTCGTAACAGTAGATTGCTGTATTTTCTATAATTATTGTGAATTTCCATAAATGAAAAAAAAAAAAAATCCAAACTTTGACCATCCCACAGAGCACCATTACATCCATGATAACACAATGGAAAGAGTATGGCACCACTTCAAACCTGATAAGAAAAGGCCACCCGCCAAAACTAACAGACTGGGAAGGGAGGCCATTAATCAGAGATTCAACAAAGAGCTCAACGATGACACTGAAGGAGCTGCAAAGATCCACAGCGGAATTGGGAACGTCTGTCCATGGGACCACCTTAATCCGTACAATTCAAAGCAGGGGTGGGTTTAAAATATCGGATTTTTTTTTTGTTGTTGTTGCAAATCGATCTTCATTTGAATGATCCGATATTGATTCATATATACCAGAGCTCAATCTTTAAAATGAGCCTATTTTCCTCGTGTATGTGTAAATCTTTAACCCCATTTGGTTTTTTCATGCACCGAGATCTACCCTGCATCGGTTAAGCATGGCTGGAACTCAAATGAAGACGCTCCAGTACCTGAAAGCAGATGTCTGGTTACACTATGGATTCGAAAACCAAGACTTTAGGGAAAAGCTGGACAAAAGCAACATGGAGGTGAAATATTGTGCGAATAGGACAAATCTGAGAAACTATTTAGCGAGACAGTATCCTGATATTCAAAGAACACCAGACGCCAAGAGTGTGTTCTCTAGGATTTTTTTCAACAGTATCGGCAACCACTGTGGCTTTCTGTGGTCTCAGTTATGCCTTTAATTTAATTTAGTACTACCAAAATGATGAACTGAACATTGCTCGGAGTCGTTACGTTAAATTGCGAATGTTCTTTTCAACTGTAAACTCTATCTAAGCTTAACTATAGTTAATCTACCTTTCTCTCTTCTCTTCTACCTTGGGCGTCATCGCTCTCCACTTTTGTTTAGCACTCCATCCGTCATTTGAAATTAAAATTATTGTTTTGAAGCAGTGGAAACACTGGCCAAACAGCCTCCATTAGAGAAGGCATTTGCGATGAAATTACCATCAAGTTCTCCCTGTTCCAGTAAATATCTGAGGCTGTGGTAACTTTTATATAAGAGATATACATCCACACAGCATTATTGAAAATGATGGCTTCTGAAACCTTATTAATGTTCTGGAACCATGTTACGTTTTACCCAGACATAAACGTGGCCATTCCAAACGCAGACGGGTTAGGTTAATTCCTCATATACACACTAATATGCAAGTTGAGTGTTCTTTGTACAATTACAAAATTCGTTTTCTGAAAATCTCTGGTATGGAAAAACAAAAGCTGGTACTGTAACTGAAATATCACTAACTGAATCATTAGTGAATCGAATAGGACATCGAATCAAATTATGACCTTGTGAATCAAATTGATTCAAGAATCGAATCGATTCAGGGTATTAGTGGCGATACCCAGCCCTACTCCACAGAACAGGGCTTTACGGACAAGTGTTTTGGGTTTGCCAGCAAGCATGTAGCAAACCGCTCAAACACATGGAAGAAGGTTCTGTGGTCAGATGAAACTGTACCTGCACTTTATGGCCATCATGAGACACATTATATGTGGTGCAAACCCAACACTTCCCATCACCCTGAGAACATCGTGCCCAGTGTAGAACCAGCATGCTTTGGGGAGGCGTATCATCTGGTCAGGATTGAAGGAATGGAGGATGGCACTAAACACTGGGCAATTCCTGAGGAAGACCTGTTTTAGTCTGCCACTGACAGACACTGGGAAGGAGACCAATTCCTTGAGTTCAGCTATCGGAATTAGTATCTGAAGAGAAAATGTAGGATCGGTGCATCCTTAAACAGATGGTTACACTGCCATAGGGCAGTCTTTGATTTATTGGAATTTCCTTGCCTGTTATGTAAACAATTACCAACAAAAAAAAAAAAAACACTTGATTCTTCAGATCTACAGGCTGAATTGGCTTAGCACTGGGGGTGATTTAAAGAAAGGGAGATGTAGTGAGAGGGCTAGTGTTGCATGCAGCACTGACATGGCAACATGGCACAGTGGACGCATATAACTGGCACAGGGAGAGAATGCATTGCTATACTGTATATAGTAACTATATAACATCGCAGGGCCGGGGTTGGCAGTGCAGTGATGGTGGATGATGCACCAAACTTCCCCCACTGTGGTAGCCTAGCGATTAAGGTACTGGACTATGGACCACAAGGTCCAGGGTTCAAATCCCACTTCTGCCAAACTGCCACTGTTGGGTCCTTGAGCAAGACCCTTAACCCACAATTGCTTCTATTGTAAGATTATATCAATTATAAGTCACTCTGGAAAAGGGCGTCTGCTAAATGCTGTAAATGTGAGTGATGTAAATGTTGACACAACTAGTAACTTTCCACTGTGCCTAAAGCTTTCATGTGTTATCGAAAACATGAATTCATTCATTATTTTTGTATACACAACTAATACAATTAAAGGTCACAAGAGGACCAGAGCCTAGCCAGCAGCACAGGGCACAAGACCATGGACAGAGCGCTAGTCTGTCGCAGGGTACACGAGCACACACTCCTACTGTGGCTCTTTAGAGACGACAGTTGAGCTAATGCCTGTCGTTGGCATGTGGGAGGGACCCAAATTACCCAGAAGAAAAGCCCAGACATGAGCTATGGGAAGAAACTCCACACAGATCAGTTGGTACTGGAACCCAACTCCTGGCCTTTCCAAAAAGACCATTCCTAATCAAGCTTCTTCAGACTGTAGAACGGTCAACTTGGCATCCAGATAAAGCTCCCAGATACTGCTCAAATGTAGGTTAGAAGAAGTTTATCTAAACTACATTGCTAAAACAATCTAATCTAATGGTGTCCTAAGACTTTTGCACAGCACTGTAGTTCTAGACCTCTAACGGTTAATTCTGGGGTCACTGCTTTGTTAGAACCTGTGGTATAATATTCCATAATGAGATGTTTTTACCATATTTCATAATTCATATTCTGATTGACATTTTGCAGGCATTTTTACAGTGTTTTTTATTTTTATTTATAGTTGTTTCTTAGAAAGTTGTTTGTCTCTGGTCGCTGGTTTTCCATTGCTTACTAGGTTTCCCAAATGCATGCTCTTAATATTTGCCAGGATATAAAAGTCTAGCTCTGAGAAGTGTGATTTAAGACTCACGCATTTTAGCCTTCGTCACCAGAATGCTAATCCTGTAGTCCGGACCTGCACTCGATAATGCAGTCTGCCCTGTCTTTAATGCATGTTAAACATGGAGATAAAAATGATAAGGACCAGACACTTGAGATTTAATTCATTGGTTTTAAAATATTTGAAGTGCTTGGATAATCATCTTTCATCTTCTAAAGAAGAAAAGCTTTTCATATTTAGTAGCTTGATGATTGAACATTGAAAGGGAGAGGGTGTGAGATGTTGTTTAGTTGGAATCCTGTGGTGTGTGTGTGTGTGTGTGTGTGTGTGTGTGTGTGTGTGTGTGATTGTGGCGTTAGGGGTGCAGACTGTAGCTTCACGTCACTGGGTTATCAGCGGCTCTTCAGGTGAATAGGCTTTAATGAGTTCAGTGACAGGGCATCCGCTCCCTTCTTCTGTCCCGGCTGGTTCAAGAACATCCAAAGGGCGTCCCCGCTCTGATCTGCTGGTCCCTGTTCAGATCTGCTTCTTTTCCCTGCTCTGTTTATCCGACTTTGTCTCTAATTCTCTCTCCGATTTGAGACCAGCCGTCATGTTTCACCTCCCCCTCTGTCTGTGGTCTAATCCAGCTCATCTCAATCCGCTAGACTGCGTGTGTCTGTGTGAACATGTGTCCTGGTGCAACCCCATGAGACATGCGCTGTTAATTATTTATGGACCTGATCAATGTTTTCCCAATAGCATGAACAAGCAGCTCAGTATCTCTCACCTTCTTCTGTATCAGTGATCACCAGGCTTGTTGCTGCAGAATTTGGTTCCAACCCTGAGGGCTGGTTCATGCTTCATCGCAAGTACTTTTCAAACCACCTGGCTTCAACGGCCTTCTTAAAGTTAGGGGTTTTCAGAATCGTAGAAGGTTAAAAGCTACTCGCAGGCTGTCTCTGAAATGAGGTACAGGAATGCGCAGTTTGATTGAAGTGGGCATGGTCACTTGGTCTTTTTATGCTACTATAATGTAGATATAAAGAGGAATGCTACCATCCTGTGCCTAAACTGGTACACACATCAGTCCCAGGAAATACACAACACCATGGTTCTTCAGTTATAAGCACACATTAACGATCACACACAGAAGAACCAAAATATAAACGTGCACGATTGAATATGAACATAAGTAAACATGCCTCGCTGACTGCACACAGCCAAGAGGGAATGAGTCTACTTGAAGAAACATTCATTTCCAGAACAGGCAATGACAAATCTGATTGTTTTAGGTCATTTTTCTGCAGAAATATAGAAAATTCTAAAGGGTTCACAAACTTAAGCACCACTGTACATAACACGTACTGATTCACATTTACAGCATTTAGCAGACGCCCTTATCCAGAGCGACTTACAATTGGTACAGTCTTACAATCCAAGCAATTGTGGGTTAAGGGTCTTGCTCAAGGACCCAACAGTGGCAACCTGGCAGAGGTGGGATTTGAACCTTGGACCTTTTGGTCCATAGTCCAGTACCTTAACCGCTAGGCTACCACAGTCTCACAATCAGCCCATCTTGCACTAACAACCATGCCATGTTCGAAGTCACTCAAATTACCTTTCTTCCCCATTCTGGTGCTCCGTTTGAACTTGAGCAGATCCTCCTGACCATATCTACATGCCTAAATGCACTGAGCCTCTGCCCTGTGATTGGCTGATTCAGATATTTGCAGTTGAACAGGTGTACCTAATGAAGTGTCAGGTGAGTGTACTTTGGATGTCATGTTTGTGCTTAGTGTACATGTGAGAACAGATTCAGTCTCGCTCTTGTTTCTTTCTTCCTCACAAAGACTGCTCACAGTGCGTGAACAGAAAGTTGAAATATAGACAGCCACATTCAATCTCCGGTGTCGTTCATTTCCCCTCGCTTTCGCTAACACCTGACTCTGATGACGGATGCGTTCCTCACTCTGTGTTGTCACTGAAGCTGTTATTTCTTGACTCATGCAGTCTAGTGTGTGCTCCTATAAAAGATGTTCTCGGAGCAGCTGGAGATGGCAGGGGATTGACTGTTTGTGCAGTCGCTCTGGATGCAGCGTTTCATTGCACACGGTGGCTCCCAGCTGGAGCCCGAGATTAGCAGCAGGAAGGAACCTGCTTGTTGTTTGTAGTTCGCGATGTTCCATAACGAGTCCGATGAGGTGCGCCGGGTCCCGACGCTATGCGCTCCAATTATCAGCCCTGTGAGGATTCACAGCCGAGCCCTCCTGATCATTATGAAAAGAAGGAGCTAAGTACTTTCTGATGAAACTTGTTTTGATGGCTTGAAGTTAAGTTCTGTGCTGAGTTTGAAAAACCGTATGCAAGTTGTTTGGAATGTACATCAGGGCCAGACTCTTGATTAGTTGCTGCAAGAGTTGAGGTAGTTTGCAAAAAATTGGGTTGCCCAGTAGCTTTGGGCCAATAAACAATATTATCGATTAGCACGATAATTAAAATCCATGGTGATATTTAGGGCTGTGGTAAAAAATCGATACAGCAATATATCGCAATATTTATTTTCACCATATACATCGATTTTCAGCTCAAAATATAGATTTTTCTTGAAGGAAGAAAAAACACTGGTGGAAACTACTATCTCTGTATTGAGACGACTCGGGACTGTGGTAGCCTAGCGGTTAAGGTACTGGACTCTGGACCAGAGGGTCCAGGGTTCAAATCCCACCTCTGGCAAGTTGCCACTGTTGGGTCCTTGAGCAAGACCCTTAACCCACAATTGCTTGGATTGTAAGACTGTACCAATTGTAAGTCGCTCTGGATAAGGGCGTCTGCTAAATGCTGTAAATGTAAATTGTAAATCAGAACTTGTATTACAACTGTTTTTATATTGTCAGTGACTATGGAATATCGAAATGTATTGCATTGTGCATCATGTCGCAATGTATCGTGATACAATGGTATCGTGACCAATGTATCGTGAGTCCTGTCCAATACCCACCCCAAGTGATTATTATGCAAATTATCATCGTGTTTTTTTAATTAAATTTTTTAATCTGCATTTAAGTATAAGCCACACAAACTTAATATCACCTGCTAATTGACTACAAATACAATGCATTTCACCTCTTTGCACGTTTTATTTTGCAGACTTGACTTTGACAGAAGAAAATTTAAGTTGCCCCCCATCATTCTGAATTCAATACCCCATAATGAGAACATGAAAACAGAATTTTAGATTTTTTTGCAAATTGATTAAAAAGGAAAATCCAAACATTTCCATGGGCATACGTATTCAGTATGCTATGACCAGTGTTAATTTGACTAAAATGTAATTTAGTTTTAGTCATAATTTAGCCATCTGAAATGTTTTAGTCTAGTTTTCGTCAATTAATTATGAGTAGAGTCGACCAAATCTACAGTAGCTTTAGCTGACTAAAATATGTAATGTAAATGTTGCAATACGTAAATGCTTTTTTTTAACATGTCTCTTTTAAGATGAAAAACCTACATGCATGCACTGATAATACAAGTATACGTTAAAGTGGTTATTACTCAAGACTTCCACCACAGATCTGCTTCACACTCATTGTGGACATTCAGCAGATGTTCTAGAATAGAATCAAGTTGGAATGAATGATATATTATAAGATCTAATTAAGATATAAGCTCAGGTCTGTATACATGCACTATAATAACTGTACACAGTAAAGTGGTCACCAAAACCCATCATTTCCATCAAAGATCTGCTTCAAACTTGGTGTGGACCCTCATGAGATATTGTAGAATAGAATCAAGTTAGAATAAATGATATATTATGAACTTTATTAAAGATATAAGATCAGAAGATCGGATATAAGTGTATGTTCTATATGCATTTATTCATAATTATAGTATAAACCTGAGTTATGTTACCTGAATACTCCTATTTAAAATATATCCACATCACGAACTAAAAACATATTTTAATCTCTACTTTATTTGCCATGTAGCTGCTGACAGCTTGACCACAGTTTCAGGATGACATGCCTGCAGATGTTTTTACTGGAGATGGCGCCCCACTCGGCGTACAAAGACTCTTGTTTTCCTTGATAACAAATGAGGAATGTGTACATATATCGACTCTCCTCTTTCTCCCAGCTGTTGACATTGTCGAGCTGGTACCATCTCCCCAGGTCTGATCAAACATCTGCGTCTTACCGCATTACTGATTGGATCGCTACCCAACTCTTCCCGCCTTTGCACATATACACAAGTTATGATTGGATGTTTCCTAACTTGTCAGATCTGATTGGACGTCGTCTCTCTGCCAAACATTTTCGTCTCGTTTTTATTCGTTGACAAAAGTGTCCATTCATTTCATCCTAGTTTTTGTTGTTTTCCATTAATTTTAGGTTTAGTCATCATCTCATTTTCATTAGAAAAAAAGGGTCGTTGATGAAAACTATGACAAATCATTCGTCTATGGCTATGACACTTGAAATTTAGCTCTTCTTAGAGTTGTGTGCTCCACCAATCTAAGTAACCAGGAGAGAAGGGCCTTGGTAAGAGAGGTGACCAAGAACTCAACGGTCACTCCGGCTGAGTTCCAAAGATCCTGTGTGCAGATGGGAGAAACTTTCAGAAGATCAACCATCAACACAGAACTCCACCAATCTGGGATGTATGGCAGAGCAGCCAGACAGAAGCCTTTCCTCAGGAAAAGACACAAAAGCCCACCTGGAGATTGCCAAAAAATAGCACCTAAAGGACTCTCAGACTGTGAGCAATAAGGTTCCCTGCTCTAATGAAAAGATTTACCAGTGTGCCATATATCCCAGATTGGTGGAGTGCTGGTTGACCTTCTGGAAGTTTCTCCCATGTGCACACAGGATTCCCATTCTAGCGTCGGAACATCGTAAAACAGCGAGTACCTGTACCATCAATTTGCTTATGCATCTCAGGATACACCATCCAGCTGAATGTGCGAAAGTGGGTTTAGCTCAGAGGAAAAGACAGACTGTCAAGTCAATCGGCGATCACGGGTGCTTTCGCAAAACTTACAAAATAGAACCGTGACACCAAAAAATCTGTTACATAGTGAAGAGTCTGCTGCCATTCAACACAGAACCTTTCCGAGAAATGTTACACACCTCGAATTCACAGTACGAGCTACCAAGCTGTTAAGAACTTCAGCAAGACAGGCTTTTTTGTCTTTTAAAAACTTGAAATCACTAGAACTGCTGAGGAAATATAAATGTCATGCACAAGCTCCATGCAGTCAAGAACAGACAAAAGAAGGCAGACGGAGGCGCAGATGTATTTATTAACACAGAGTACAGTGCTAAGTCCAAAAAACATGAAGTCAGGATAACGCAGTCTCACAGAAGCTCACAAAGGATACCACTGATAGTGCACACATTATTATTATTATTATTGTTATTATTATTATTTATTATGATTAAGATTTGCTGTTCTAATTGTCTCTGCTTTTTCCTCGCTGGATCTGGCAACCCCGGAATTAAAGGCAGAGAAACTATCAAACTCTTTGTGGAGACTGCAGTATATACACGAGAAAATGAATAATTCGATCATTTAATATTAAAGTACTTACAGTGGTATGAAAAAGTTTGGGCACCCCTGATAATTTTCATGATTTTTCTTTATAAATTGGTAGTCCAGCTCAGCAATTTCAGGTAAATATATCATATAGCAGATGAACACCGTGATATTTGAGAAGTGAAATGAAGTT